>JBBPLW010000008.1:0-250877 GCA_038089995.1 Tylopilus balloui | reverse complement strand
CCGTAGTCCATACCTGGGGAAGTTGCAAGACAGAGAGATCGATCTCCGGGAGAGAAGAGCTGAAATAGGATTGAGGAAACATGGGTTTACTAATAGGCAGGGAAGGGTCTTCATTGAGAAGCGCAGTCCAATCGATGATCTCCGAAAAGTCCGGTAGTAGCGACAAGTCTTTGGATACAGGCTCAGGGGCTGGGGTCGCTGTGGACAGATTCGTTATCCCTGGAGGTGCAGCAAATCTACCATTTTCGAGAGATTGTAGCATGTTTTCAAGCGCGGTCAGGTCTGCTGAACATACATTGGCAGGAATGGCTAGCAAAAGGGACAGGGTCGGCTACAGCATCCCAGAAAGAAGACATGGAACTCACCAGGGGTGAAAAAGTTCTGTAGATCATCGGGTATGGCGTAGTCGTTGAATAACTCAACTTCCCACGGTACCGAATGGTCGGGTTCGATGACATCCACAGGCGGTGGGAGGGCGAATGGATTATCAAAGTTGGCTTTGAACCATTCGTCAATGGAGCGCTCGCTTTCCAGCGCGGAAAGTGGAAGGGGATCTAAAACGACATCAAGGCGCGGTTCGGCTATCGAATCTCGTGGATGTTTTGGCGACCTAGTCCCACCTGCATCGGACAGGCGTCGTTTGCGCGACTTGAAAGTCGTAGAACCCTCAATAATTGGAATAGACCGCGACATCTCGTCAATCTGTAAGAATTCTTCTGTACTTGTTGCGGGGGACGGCAGATCTGCATCCGCTAAAGAAGAGACTCTAGGATAGGGGACATATAGAATTAAAAAATGCAAAAGGCAGAGAGAAAATTAGCATACCGAGATCGTTTCGTGGGCCTCTTACTTGACTCGGAGATTGGGGCGTGAACTTCCTCCGAAGAGGAGAAACACCGTTTGCGACCAGCTAGGGTTGGAGGTGAGACACCTTCGTCTCCCTCACTCTCGTCCATGAGGGAGCCATGGAGTGCGGTTGTCGGCGATGAGAAGGGTGAGTGGTCTGGAGATGGGTAGAAACTCTGCGCCACAAGCTTCTTGTTCTGCGGGTCCACGACCGATGCTTTCGTCAACTCTATAATTGGTTCGCGCTCGCTACGCTTCTGCTTGTTTACAGGCACACCATCCTGGTCTGGCATGTCTTTTATAACAGTGTCAATATCAGTGGCAAGGGCACTCTTCGTCAATGTCGACGAATAGAGATCCTCGAGTGTAGCTTTGACGCTGATGAAGGCATGGACAATATCCGCGGGCAACTGGCGATTTGGATCTTCCTTGACGAGGGCACGGTGTGCGGCATCAAGCGCGTCTGCTCGACAATTGTTGAAGTATTTGCGACACAGCACCGTCCAGCCCATTCGTCTTCGCGCATTAATGAACCACGAGTTGATAGCGGAGAGGGAGCAGTTATACCGCTGCGCTAGAGACGCTTTAACCGCCGGGGATGGGTAAGGGTTTGCGGTGTTCTCAAGAAGCCAAGAATACGCCTCGGTAGTGAAAGAACCGCGATGGGTGAGAGACGATGGGGGTGATGGAGGAGTGGGAGGAGGGGATGGAGGCCGCTCTTCGGAAGAGAGGCTGATACTGCCCATACCATTGAGAATGTTGAGGAAATCATCATGGAGCTTGCTCCTGAGCTCTTGGTTCAGTCTCTCGAGTTCCAGAAAACAAGAAGCAATGTGGTCCGAGCAGGATGGTACACCACGAGTTTCAGCAATGGCTTCGCAGCCAGCGTTGTCACGGAATATAGCTGACCAAAAGTCGTCCTGGAGTAACGCCATGGAAGTAGTGGGGTGCGGTGAAAGTAAATCCTTTGTGAAGAGTCTTGTAAGGACTTGGACGCAAATACGGACAAACATCCCATTGTTCCCCAAAAACGTCGACGACCCCTGTGTTCGTTGTTGAACCGTCGACCGTAGCGGGTGGCCTTCTCGTACTCATTATCTCTTGTGCTATTAGATTTACGTGTACTCAAAACGCAGTAAAATCATATGTTCAATTCACTCTGACAAGAAAAGCAAATAACTAGTGTACATTGGGCACAGAACAATGATATCAACCAAATCGGCTCTTGAGCAGCTGCATGGAATTCATGAGACGATGTAAGCAAAAAGCGTGGCAACTCCTTACCGTTTCTCCCACTCCGAGCATGCCGCCGAGTCCCCCGCTGTTAGACCCCCCAGTGAGAGACGAAAGTTGCCCTTGCTCCACCGCCTTCGCGGCAGTCGTCACAGCGTCATTCATAAAGCTTTGCTTATCTCCACCACTTCCACCGAAAAAGGCATTCCCTGCCTCTTTCACGACTTGACCCATGAGTTGGTTTCCTCCACCTCCGCCCAGCGCACTCGATGCGAGGCTGCCGATGTCCACCCCGGAGTTGGAAGAGGCAGAAGATAGAGTCTACTCAACAAGTTAGCCAAAGTCATGGAAGCACGTGTGTCGCAGTACGCTGGTGACCGTGGAACCGTACTTGGCAGAGCTATTCTCGTCCCCTGGCAACTGCTCGTTTCGAACTCGCTGTCGATCGATGCGTTGAGATTAGCCTCGCATCAGACAAGGAACAGTCCGCACAGAACTATCTTGGACGTGTTGCGGGGCGTTTGCACCGAATCCTTGGCCGCCCCCGTACTCGTCGTCGACCTCTGCGCGGGAAGGCACCTGCTGTGTGCCGTCTATGGGTATCGTCGTCAGCAGCTGTGATTCATGAAGTGAAGATCAATACTCACAACCACCCCGTGGCTGCTGACTGTTGTAAGAGCTATTGTATTCCTGCCCGCCGGTATTATCGACGGTGTCTAATCGCCGTACATCGCCAATGATCGATAAGCTGATGCAATTATAAACAGGGACCTACCGTCACCGAAAGATCTGCCGCTAGATGCAGAGAAGGTTTCCTCGTCACGATCGGAAGGATATGACTAGACGCGAGTCAAACCAGCCCGAAGGCGAGCGAAGATACTCGCTCACCATGATCGTATCAGTGAGACGCTGCTTGATCAAAGGCAGCCGAACAATGTCTCACTCGTGCGTTTTTATAGTGCTGCGCGCACCGCAAGATATTCCGTTCTGGGGTGACATGGTGACAGCTGACAGAGAATGGCCAAGCCACTCTCAGCCTAGTGCATTCCCATTGTCTGCGCTGAGTCCGCCGATTCCACTTCAGGCAGTACCGCCATAACAAACTGGGTGCGAGCGGTGCCACAAATCGGTCCCCAAGCAAGGAGGCAGACGAGGTCGGACACCCTTTTCGCGACAAGAAGGTATTTGAGATCGCGCTGATGCCGACTGGCGCAATGCACTTTCCGAGGGTGTGCACAGATAAATTTGTACCTTGCTGGGCTGCTTTCTTTTGTGTGGCCTGATGGAACTATACGGCATGCTGGCAGCCTGGCAATGTACATTGTACATGCAGTCGCGTCGTCTCTTACTGTGCCTGGCTAAATTACTCAGGCTGTCTTGTTGGTGGACAACTTGAAGATAATAATAACCCTAACTTTCAGGGTGCCGAACATGCAGCTTTACGATGTTGGGTGTACTAATACGGATTTTACTCCTAGTATTCGAGCGCCGCAGATTTATATCCCTCGTTGCCAAGGGAAGCTCCGAGTCACAAGCTGTACTACAGAGGTCATCATTCTGGGTTCAAGGTTTGGGAAACGATCTGCAAGCGTACTCGGGTAATGCAAAGTCCATGACACCTACAGCAGAAATGAAAACGGAAAGCAGTAAGGGTTACATGGGGAAGCGAACAACAATGAAGCTGATATCACGTTCAAGTATGCATGTATGCAGATGAAAGAGCAAGAAAACGAACACGAGACGTCCGGGGCAACACATGTGCTACATAATTGTTCGAACACGGCGCTATTTATGCACGTTCTTACCAGGCGCCTTTTTTCATAAACTTTGCAAGAACCTCTTCGGATTCTCGTTTAAAGGCTTCAACATCACGAGCTGGATCCCACACGCGGGACCCTTTGCGAATATGGGAGACCTGTGGGCCACCAGCAGTGGAAGTCGAAGAGACGGGTGAGTTCAGAGGAGGGGAGGATGCAGAGGATGGGCTTGGGTCACCAGCTTCAGCTTTTACCGACAGGATCCGTGTCGGAGAAGACAACACTGTCCCAGTGGCAGGAGGACTGGTAGTTCCAGTAGATGTAACCCAGTTACGCCCCAAGCGCTTGTTCATCAAAATCAACTTTTCTGCTACCTCTTTTACGGGCACGAACGTCGTCACTTGGATGCCCTCATCACGCAGATTCATGGGGTCCGTTTGTACGCCGATGGAACGGTACTTCGAGGCACGCTTCGCCTTCTCGGCGCTAGAGCTCCACGATCGCGATCTCATCATTGTTTCCTCCTCGGAGTCCACCTCATCCTCGACATCTCCATCTTGACTGCTGGTCTCTACCTTTCCTAGTTCGTCCTCGAGACCGAGAGGGTTGGAAGAGGGTACGGACCACGGAACCCCGTCAGCATGTCTCTGCGGTAAAGAATTATCCAAAGGATGATGTGACTGGAACGACGGCGGAAAGTCGACTAAAGGTAAGGGGGACGGCATTGGCGAACGGAAAGCAACCTTCCTTTCAGGGGTAGCAAAAATGGGAGGATGGGGAGGAGCAGTGAATAGTGACCCTTCGTCAGGAAACACTCGCCCTGGGGATTGACGCGGTCGTCCCTCCCAGGGAAAGACGCGCTTCACCTTTGCACGATCTGGAGTTGGAGACCTATCTTTCTCCTTGATGATATTGCGATGTTGCCTTTGGCGACGCGGCGCTTTTGGAGTAGAAGGGGTAAGAGACGGAAGGAAGACTGCACTGGGAAGTGCCCGCGGCTTGGAAGGACTATCCTCCATCGTAGTCAACGATACATCAGAAGACGTAGGTGAGATGGGTGACCGCTTTCGGTCAGTTTCCCATACCTTGGGAAAGTAGGTGTCAGTTGTAGCACGCGTGACAACATTAGGTGGTGTCTCTGCAGCTGAGTTGAATATCAGAGGCGTCAGAGAAAAATTCGGCACCCCCAATTCCTGGTGTTTCGATGGAATAGGGACAGTCTGAGTTCCCACTTCTCGCGTAGTACGCAGTGGTTTGTATGGAGCGGGGACATAGCGGAGAGGTGTAGGAGGGAGAGATATCAGCCGTGCATGAGGAGCGGGTGGAATTTCATGAATTCCCGGCGTAGGTAGCGTTGTCCATCTGACAGGAGAGACCGATGCCAGCGATGCGATCTTCTCTGGAGGTGTAAATGGCCCTAACGCAGTTGTGGAGGGTTCTGTTGTAACCAGGGTGGATTCGAATGTTTCTATGCTACCCTTCCGCGTTGGTTCCTGTGCCCGTTTCCTTTCGGCACGCGTTCGAGGGTGAATGAGATCAAAACGCCCCTCGAGGGGCATGGTCCGATACTCCCCTTCACCGGAGGCTCGAGGCGCCGAAATTCCAATCGCCCCCATACCGTCAAGCGCGGCGCGGCGTAACTCTTCAAGACCAAATACTCCACCTGGGACCGTGGCACGACGAAGATCTTCTTCGTCCCATGCAGAAGTATATCTACTGGGTTGGAAGACCGGTTGTACAGCCTGCGACCGATAGTGTTGATCGTACACGCTGCACCAACGATCAACAAGACAACCGTAGTCGTAGGTGGGCGGTTGAATAGCGGGGGTTTCAGTAAAGGATTCCGCAACCATGTCGGCGGGTTGTGCAGAAGAACCCGGCGAACGGCAAGGAATGGAGTGCCAAGGTTTATTGGGGCCTATGAAGTGGATGACTGATATTCGAGACCCGAAGCGTTGATACGCCGGGGCGTAGCTAAAGCGATCCAGTCAGCTGACCATTAAACAGCGAGGCTGGATATAACTGACGTATAGGTGGCTGTTGGTGTGGTGTTGTACGTGAAGCTGAGTCTGTTCCAATCGTCGCCTCTCCACTCATTCAAAAGGCCTTGATCAGCGCCATCCCAGGTGCCTTTGGTGTTCAGGAGTTCCTGAAGCTCCTTGAACTTGTCCTCGCCAGGTGACAACACCATCACACCAGAGTTGAATACATCAGGCCATCCGACATCAGGGGCGGCAGAGAACTCGTGACCGAGAAGGAAGAGGTGGGATAGAGGGCGGAGAGGAAGTACATCCGCATCAAGAAATATTACTTTGGAGTATTGCGTGAGACGAAAGACGTGTAATTTTGTCAGGGCTGTATCTAGGTCTGGGCGGCCTGGAACGCGGATGAGAACGACAGATTGAGAATAACGGAGTTATGGAGAAGGCAGCGGGAAGCAACGCTGCATGGACCCATGGTCCAGACGCGCGGAAGGAGCAAGCATATACACGCGGAGGTGACTGTACGGATGATCCACGCGGAAATGGCGGACGACACCCTTGCATGGGGCCAGTGGAGCACGGAACGCAGGCAAAGAGTACGCACCAAGCAAAGCCAAGGAATCGGAATCGGAATCGGGTGGAACGATTGTTTCCACACCGATGACCACATCGAACGCTTTCCTGAGGAGCCTGATGGTGGTAACATCGACGGTCTCTGGCGTAACGAGGCAGACGGTCTGATATTCGACTGTCCGATCGGGAGGGAGGGTTCGGTGTACGTCGTTTAGTGCGGCGGCGACGGTGAGAGCGCCTGGGAGATAGGCGTCGGAGGTGAGCAGGGTGACGAAGGCATAACGAACGGACATTGTCTGCTATAAGTTAGAATAAAGAGCGGAAAGACGTACGACGATGTCGAGTCGGACATACATATGAAGTTGGCAACCCGCTCTAACTTCCAAGGCCCTCTGACACCAGGTAGTCCATAGTCAGTCGCTAACGAACGATGCCAGACGTCTCGCTCACCTTCAACCGTACGCACCCGCTCCACAACGAACAGAATGCGGTCTACTGAACTGAAAGCCAGAGACAGTCAATGGCGTGGCCGAGTTCAGTGAGCACTCCAAAGTCCCACTCCCTCCATCAGCTCCTTATCCGCTCTCAGTCGAGGTCGCCATCCATACTATTCTTTATGTTCGCCAGATATACCCTCCAGATCTCTTTGTAAGAAGAAAGAAATACGACATGCCCGTGTTTCAGTCGCGTCACCCCGCTCTTAATGAATACATCTCCGGCGCAGTCAAGGCCGTCGCCGATGAGCTCGCTTCGGTCAGTCACCGACTTCTGTAGCAAAGCAGTTCTAGACTTGCCCACACAGGGAAACGTCCAAAAGGTAGTTGTCGTGATAAAAGACAAGGACCAAGTTGCCCTCGAACGGTTTATTTTCGCCGTACAAAACATGATAGAAGTCGAGGTTTACAACAGGGACGTCAGGTAAGGCAGATCAGTCTCCCGGGACCGAGTTGACCCTTGCTCCACGCAAGCGTTCAAGAAGCGATGACGTCCGTGACCCTCAGTCGATACTTCCGCGCGTTCTTAGTCAAGCTAGGCATGATCGAGTCTCAGCTTGGTACGCTTGAGCCCCAAGGTGGGTGCTTCGCACTATCAATTCGGGTAGTTTTTGCCAGCTGTGCTACAGACGATGCCTCTTTCGCGATCCTATTGGAGCTTCGTGATGATAAGGAGGCGCCGGTCGGGCCCCAAGATGAGATGATCCAGGATCCAGCCCCGTGGGTGCCCGCCGACAAGCAGTATACCACCTTAGGGACACCGGATGATGCCCAGCTTCATTTTCTGCGAGTTGTCGAAACGGGAATAATCAACGTGAGCCTCATGATACTTAGCAGCGGTCATTACCTTCTTGACGAACGTCTTAGCTCTCTCTCGTTGTACAGGAATCAGAAGAGAAACTAAAAAGGATGAAGGAACCACCAAAGCAAAGTGATTCCAATCAAAACGGAAAAGAAAGCAACAAACCGGCATAAGTCACAAATAACTCTGCCTGTTTGTCAGTGACAACCCTTTCCTCGTCAACTGAATTTTACCTTCAAGCACTGATTGAAATGTGGATGGCCAATAAAAGGTTGTAAATGTATACCAGGGATGCATGCAGCAGTAAGAAAAGACATAAATCAGCACTAAACGTCCACTCGTATGCGTTGAATCATAGGTATAATTCGCTCCCACTCTTCCATCGCCTACAAATGTCGGAAGTCAGTCCAACATCGTAAAGGCATGAGATACCCTACAGATTGATAGAATTCAATTTCCCCGTCAGCAAGGTTGCTCAGCATCTCTTTCATCTCTGCTTCCTTTGAGTACTGGAAAATAGTCTGCTCCCTCAGCGTCTCATCGCTGAAAGCATCAGAAGTTTCATGCGCAGCGGTAACCGCGTCTTGGAGCTAGATTCCATAGCAATCATAAATATGGAAAGGGAAAGGGAAAAGACTACATACCTCCTTTATCTTGAGGTCTAGTTTCCGCATCTTCTCCACCCGACTTCGGTCGTCATCTGCACCGCGAATTGCATCTACCTTATCCTTAATGTAAGCGCTCAGCCCCAATCCCGTACTTCCTGCATGGCCAGATATTACCGCCGATAGGCGATCGCGTTCAAGCGTAACACCAGACAAATAGTCAGAAAGTTCCTCGAAATCGAGCTGCTTCTGATCACGAAGCTTCAAAACGGCTCGATTGGCATGAGAATAAGTAAGGAGCGAGTGAAGATGCACGAGAAACGGGTCAGTGGTTGTCTGTGTCTGACGGTGAAGTGGGGTGTCATGGATGGGCTGAGCAAAGACGAAAAGGCGGAAGATACCTTGTGACGAAGGAGCGCAGAAAACTCGAGCAGAGTGTTCGAGAAATGATTGAGCGGATCTGTGATTCCTGATTCCAAGAATCCGAGGCCTTGAACGGCGACAGCAAGATCGTGATAGTCGGCCGTAAGGTCTTCACCAGATTCCAATTTGTCTCTCGGTAAGGCTCAGAAGAGTGTGAACTCCATCAACTTACCATTTGTCCGCCCACGGATACGATTCCAAACGCGTTCACTGAGAACGAGACCGTCCTCAAATTTGTCAACCAACTCGCGCATATGTAGGAAACGCTCGTCGGGTTTGCGAACTCGGGCAAAAGCATTCAAAAGGGTGTCTGAGATATTGTCAATAATTCCTGGCGTGGGCTCAGGACCAGGAGGATGTGCAAGGTGCTGGTGCATGAAGACATGCTGTTACAGAATCAGGGTAAGAACGGTTAGGTAAGAAAGGAATCCAATACCCATTCTGTAGACTCAAAGAAGGCGCGAATGAGTGTGCTTCGTTGCAGAGTGGGATGCCGTGTTATCCGTTGCAAAAATCGGTGAAGACTTCTTTGGGTCAGTTCGAGAGTCTCGACAGCTCCTGAGTGGACCTACTCCAATCGACGGCGCTCCATGAATTCGGGGCTGAATCTATCACCGGTAATATACTCTGAGCGAGATTGAATATCGTGCGGTACGTTCTGTGGTAAAACATACCAAGCCTGTGCTTGTCTGGGAGTGCTGGTACCACGCATGCTGGGAAATCTTTGACTAGGTGATCTCGCAAAAACACGAAATCTGTGAACCGTCGACGAGATGATGGATTGGTGGAGGAGAATATGGGAAGATTCGTCTTTGGCCCGGATGAGTACGGAATGGACGCGAACGGGGAATGACGCGAACCTTTGCCGCGACCAGGTAGGATACGTATGCATCCTTTGTCTCTGCGAGTTCTTTCACGGGATCCTTGACCATGGTGATGAGGTATCCTTCCCACTTTGGATCGTGAGGTCCGCGGGGCTCCTCGATGCCAGCGGTACTCTGCTTGAACCCTGGACCGGTGGGATGTAAGCTGGGGTCGACGTCATAGGGCGCTGAGGCGGATTCCCAAGTTACGCTGTCGAACACGTCCTCGTCGCCGTGCATGAATGCGCTGCTGGCTCTGTGGCGATAACGGCGCTGCAGGGGTCGTCGTGACCACGTGACAGCATTAAGGCTGCGGACGTCGAGGGTGTTGCACAACAAACCACAACAATCGCTCTCTTGGATGCGCCAGTATCTCCGTTCGCTGCTGCCAGTGCTCAGCGTAGCCTCGCTCGCCCTCGCCTATGAAGTCCCATTTTCAGACTCGGACTACTCCAGGCAGGTCTGCTCGGGCATGTGGGGTGGCCCAGAGACCTACATCAACGGTATGCACCCGCGGTATGTCCCTAATGACGGTCACAACCACTCACATCGGCACCAGTCACGTTCGATGCTGGCTCATCTCATGGCCAGGTAGCCATGGTAATATACGAGTGGAAAGACGTCAAGTACTTGGGCAAAATCACGTCAGAAACTGACGATTCCTTACCCGTGAGTGACGCCAGCGTGCTTGCTCTCACAGCCCACTTACGGCCGCCTCATATCAGCAGAAAACCTATGTCTGCACAACCGACGCCGTAAATTCCGGCTTGTGCTCCTACGAGAACATTGGAAAATTCATCTTTGGTACCGAGGATCCAAATGATCACACTCTCGTAACACAGACAACCTTCTGGACTGCAAGTGTTTCACTCAACCAAACAGGTATCGCGGAAAGCACTCCTCCATCCTTTTGGAACGATCCTAAAGGGAATCCAACCCCTCCCTCAGAAGATAACACGTCACCCTGGCTGTGGCGTGTTACTCCGCATGATAGCGATCCCCTAAACCCAATCCCATCGGGGATGCTAGCTTATACATCACCCATACAATACCAGGTCCGTAAGACAGGATATTATTGCGTAGGCAAGTCAGTCTTTGAAAATACGACGACAATCACGTCACACACACTGTCTACAGCTATTGTCCCTGTCACAGTGATCACTCCAGCTGTCGCCCGCCAGGCTCCAACTGATCTTCCTTTCCACCCCACATACGATGGTGTCGTTCTTTTCAGAAATACCTTCGACGGTAAACTTCCTGCGACTGATTACCCAAAGGTTAACGTAAGTTCTCTTTCTCACCTCCATAAACACACCTGCAGATACTCCATAGTTCTATCTCTTTACGTTTTTTGCATACGCACTATTCGGGTCGGCCTGGGCGTATATTTGCTACAAGCACCTTACCGAATTATTGCCCATTCAGGTGCGTACCTGGAGCGCAGGATCTTCGATCAGCTTATCACGTATATACTATATAGTACTACCTGTCAGGTCTGATCGGCTTCCTTGTTATAGAGATGGTAGCAAATTGGGGTGAGTAACGACATTTCCTTTCCGAAGGCATGTTTGCCCAAGAGCTAGCAGTATACTACAGGTATCTCAATGCGCATGGCAAGAACACGGCATCGACTGTTTTCCTTTTTGTCGGTCCGTGCATTCGCCCACTTGGATCACCTTGCACTAAACCTTCTTCGCAGTCGCGATAATCGATGCTGGCAGAAACGCACTGTCATTTTTTATGCTGCTAGTCGTGTCGCTTGGCCTTAGTGTCGTCCGAGAATCTCTGGGAAGGACAATGTTGAAATGCCAGATATTGGCTGGTGCGCATTTCATCTTTGGAGGTGCGTCGCTTCGAACGCCTCGATCCTCCCACTTATGGCCGTCGAAGTATTATATGCTGTTGGTATCGTCGAACTTGAGTTGGAATCAACTTCGGCGCTAGTTCTCCTACTGTTCATCATACCTTTGGCCTTTACACTAAGCGGGTTCCTTATGTGGATCCTCTACTCCCTGAAAGGTAGGGTGCGCTCGTGTTGCCCACTAGAATCACTGAACCTCGTTCCTAGGTACAATGACACAGCTGACCATTCGCAAACAACGGTACAAGTTGACCATGTTCAAGCGATTGTACTACATTCTGCTTGCGACTGTTGTCGTGATTGCCATCTTTTTTGTAGTGTCATCGATGGCGTTTTCCGACCGTTTGGTCGAAGGTCCGTTCATCGAATAATAGATAAGCTCGCCTTTGACGCCTGACGACATGATAGATTATGCTGCTAAATCTTGGCGCATACGTTGGTGGCTACTTGACGGGTATCTTGCGATACTCTACTTCATCTCGTTTTGGTCTATCGCTTACCTTTGGCGCCCAACCGAGAACAATCGGAGATACGTGCTTCCTCCACTTTGAACAGCCATCTTACTTACCTGCAGTTTCGATGTCCACGCTTGCTATGTCAGAGGAGATTGCTCAGGAAGAAGAAGATGCTGAGGACTATGATCCCGAAGCCCTTCAACTCCGGACTCGAGCACGGGAAGACGATGAGGTTACCCTTGTTAATAACCGTAGGGAAGCCGAGCCGCTCGCGGAGGACCACGTCGTCTTTGAGATTGGCGATGAGGATGCTGGTAGTGACGATGAAACTGAGAATATAACTAAAAAACGACGTGGGGAACGCAAGTCCGTCGACGAGAATGAAGTAGCGGACGAGCGTGCTGGCCTCATGGAAGGAAGGCAATACAAGGACAGAACCGATTAACCTTCCAGTCATTTCATGTCCTCTGTTGATTAGACTCTGTAAAATACATAGACTCTATCACCCGATTAAGATTGCCTAACGCTGAGTACACGCTACGAGGAATCCCTCACACGACCTGTCGACACCGTATAGAGGCGGGCTGCAATGTTCATACTTTGAAGTTCCTGAAAAGGTATTTGAGTGAGCAAGCCGAGACTACAAGACACTTGCAACCGACCTGAAATAGCAGTTTCGCCGCATACGGAATATATAGTTGAGAACACGCAGTCTTGTTCTTACAGGCACGGCACTGTCGCAGATCTCGGTTACACTGCAACGCTTCTGAACGTGGACCATCATACCTCAAATGTTTGTTTTTTCTACGATGAAGATATTAGTATCATGCAACTAATCGGTTCGTTAAATAGCACTTACCAAGTTGGCAATTGCGGTGAGACCACAACTATTGAGCGAGTTCAGTTTTCCAGCAAGAAGGCGACGATGGATGCTTACATGTCGCAAACGTGCAATCGGTAAGCGTCACTCGCCTCGAACAAGCGTTCCTTCAGGAACGCCGCAACACCATGGGAAATCATACAATCACGTTCCATCTCACCGAAACGGAGACCACCATCACGACTACGACCCTCCACAGGTTGCCTCGTCAGTATTTGCACAGGCCCTCTAGCGCGAGAGTGGATCTTGTCGTCTACCATGTGCTTAAGACGCTGATAGTACGTCGGACCGAGATAAATTTGGGCTTGAAGCTTCTTGCCCGTGTGGCCATGGTACATGACCTCAAGGCCACGAGACTGGTAGCCTTTCTGACGAAGGAAGGTCGATACTGACTCGACGGTGAGCTCCGTGAAGGGAGTGGCGTCACCCTCATTACCAATCAGAGTGGCGACTTTCGACAAAAGACACTCGATCAAGTGGCCGATAGTCATACGGGACGGAATGGCATGGGGATTGATGACTAGGTCCGGCACGATACCCTCTGCAGTGAACGGCATATCCTCTTGACGGTACGTGATACCAATCGTACCCTTTTGACCATGACGGGAGGCAAACTTGTCCCCGATCTGTGGGATACGGGTAGAGCGCACACGGACTTTGACGAACTTTTGCCCCTCGGAGTTGGTGGTGATCAGCACTTGATCAACGATACCGTTTTCGGTACTTTTTAGAGGTGTCGAAACGTCCCTTCGTGTGTGTGTCCGGGTCCGTTGTCCTAACTCCTCACTGTCCGGAGGAATTGGTGCTGTCTTTCCAATAATGATGTCCTCACCCTTGACATTTGTTCCTGGCGCGATGAGGCCGTCATCTTCCAATTTATCATAAGTACCGTGCTTCATGCGAAGGGTAGTGTCACGAGTTGGCTTCTCGAACTCTTCCAGTTGTTGGACGCCGCTCTTCTTTTCAAGATCCATGTAGCTGCGGTAGTATATACTCCGGAAGAGGCCTCGGTCAATGGAACTTTGGTTCATGATGACGGAATCTTCTTGGTTATAACCACTGTAGCAGAGGATAGCGACAATAGCATTCTGACCAGCAGGGAGTTCGCGGAATTTGAGGTACTCCATAGAACGCGTCGTAGCGAGAGGTTTTTGCGGGTAGTACAGGATGTTGGCCATCGTGTCCATTCGAACCAAAAAGTTGGTGAGGTAGATACCCATAGCTTGTTTACCCATAGCAGATTGATAGGTATTACGCGGCGACTGCAGAGACGTAAGGTAATTATTAGTCCACAGCTAAGCAATGCGCACCTGGTTGTGGTCAGGGAAAGGAATGATACTAGCACAGACGCCGAGAATCATACTAGGATGAATCTCGCAGTGCGTCCACGTGTGCGCATTAATTCCAGCTTTTAGTCGCGCAGCGGGGTCAAAGTCTCCATCATTCTCATGGGGGTTGATGCCTGCAGACTGTAACCTGGAATTCTCCAAGTCCTCCGGCGTCATGGAAATCATCACTGTTTCTTCCTCCTCGGCATCCAATAGCTCGATTATACCAGTCTTCACCAGCTGTTCCCATTTAAACTCGTCGCCATCGTCATCGCGGTAACCCTGATTGAGCCATTTGATGTGCTTCTTCTGCAAGGCAAGCTGCTGGTTTTCGACAATGAAGAGAGGTCGACAAACTCGTCCTGCATCGGTGTAGAGACGAAGTTCCCTCTCACGGATGTCACGGACTACAGAAACCTCGGGACTGATGTCATCCTTTCGACGTAGTTTTTTAATCGTCTTGACAAGGTTGGAAGGATCACGGTGCACGCCCATCCAGACACCGTTCACGAATACCTTCGTGCAGGGTGTCGACGAATGCGCATTCTCTTCCAGCGATTCGAGACCCCATTCCTCCAAAAATTCGATAACGGGGGCCGAATATGAACCGACAGAGATACAAGCCATCAATGCCAAGTTCTTGACGAGACCACAAGCTTGCCCTTCTGGGGTCTCTGCGGGACAAACCATCCCCCAGTGTGTATTGTGGAGTTGACGAGGCTTCGCGATCTTCCCTTCTCGTCCGAGCGGAGTGTTACAACGACGAAGATGGGATAGAGTAGAGGCATAGGTGTATCGATTGAGCACCTGGGATACCCCAGCTTTTGAAGCCATCGACTTCTTCTGATCGCCCCAATTACCAGTAGCCAACGAATACTTAAGACCGTTTGTAATAGTTTGATGTTTGACGGCCAATGAGAGGTTAAACTCTTTGTGTGTCTCAACGCACTGAAAACAGTTTAAATGAAGGATGTCAAAGAGTACGCTACAGCTTACCTTCTGAAGATACCGGTAAACATCCCTTGTCAACTTCTTGAAGAGCATGCGAAAAAGATTAGCAAGTAAGGGTCCAGCTAGGTCGAGGCGCTTCTTGCCAAAGTGGTCACGATCATCGAGCTCTCTCCGTTCCAGAGCAGCAAGTAGTAGTCGGTGAATCATATATCCGAAAAAGTATGCTTTTTTTGATTCCGAACCTTCTGCCATGGAAACATGCGGTAGCATCTCCTTCTGCAGGATTTCTTGAGCATAACGGATTCGTCGCTCTCTGGAAAGACCAGTGGTGGTGCCTCGGTTCCCAATAAAGTCGAGAGCCACTTCACGGTCTTGAATAACGAAACCGTCATCGATGCAAGGCTTCAGCATCTCGAGCATTTGCGAGTCTTGCATATCATAGCAAATGTGCTCGAGGATATCGCGGTCTGAAAGCACGCCAAGTGCACGGAAGACAACCCAGATGGGGACGTCAACACGAATGTACGGAATTGTAGCCTTCATGATATTCCCAAGCTAGGCGAGCGTAAATACAAGACTCGCTTAAAGGCTTAATACCTACAGTTCGTTCTTGGTTACGGTGGAACATCTTCACTTGAAATTGACTAATTGTTTTTCCACCTTTCTCCACGGCACTCCGTATTTCGGCAAGGAAGTTTATCGGAGAAGGTTGGGCTTTTGCGAAGACATATACATGATTCGTTGCCATACGTTCCTGTGCAATCAAGACCTTTTCTGACCCGTTTATGATGAAATATCCTCCAGAATCGTATGGACACTCGTTGAGGTCATACAAATCTTGGTCTTGAAGGCCTCTGAGGATGCAAAACGTGGACCGTAGCATAATGGGGACCTACAACAAGAAGTTATCTCTAGTGGACGCTTACATGCACTAACACTTGCCTTGCCAATCCAGACTTTTGTCGCGTCATCAGGATTCTCATGTCCCTCGGGCTCCCAAATCACGTCTCCGGGAACACCCTCCGGATCTTCGCGACCTATCAATACCCTCTTCTTCATTTCAATGTACAGTGGAGCGGAGTACGTCAAATTTCGCAAACGCGCTTCCTGAGGGAAAACGGGGACTACAGAACCGTCTGCTTCGGTGACAGTTGGTCGCGACAAATATATTTGCCCAAATTTTATCTCGTAGCGTCGCGTCATGTCCGATTCGTGACCAGTATGTTGGTCAGCTTGATCGAGTATGAGGTCAGCATTTTCATCGACGAGCTCCTGCATGGTATTCTGAACGAATTCGTCGAACGAATCTAGCTGCTGTCGAACAAGACCTTTCTGCTCGAAGAAACTGGAGATGACGGTCCAACAATCCTCCTGGGTTATCTCCTCGTACTCCTCTTCCATCGCATAGTTCGGGTCGTCATACGAAAACGTGCTCTGAGCAGGGTCGATGTCTCCACAAAATGCTTCAGAGAAATGTCAGTAGCAGAGTTATGATAATAGGTACCTTGGCTCATGGTGTAGGAATGGAAGATTTGGGGATGTTAGAAGCAGAGGCCAGGTAGTCCGAGAGAGACCAGTGCACGACGCTTCTCCGAGGTTATCTGAAGAATGTCGACGACGGTGATGACGGTTGAGCGCGTCGTCGGTGTCGGCGAGCGCGAGTGGTAAGCCTTGTTGATGCTTGTTGGTGCCGCGGTAAATTCGAACTCCGCGTTTGACTAATCGAAATCTACGAGTGTCTACGTAGGACAGTCACTCAAGAGTCTGTTCATCTTTCGAAGTGCACCACTGGCGTATCCTCCCTATGTTGAAGATCATCAATGCGCTCACCCCGGCTGTCATGTCTACTCACACCGAAGAGTACTGTGTGGTTCAAGTAATGGTAGAGCTCGTACAGGTCGGCCCGTAGGTCGTACTGCTCCACAGGCTCGCTTTTCGGCATGTTCTTGTGGTAGCTAGAGAAGAATGCACTTGGAATTCCTCCAAATATACGAGCGATGGCGAGGCTTTGCAGCATTTCAGATTGGACAACCTGGCCCTGCGTGCGTTCCACTCACTCGGCTTCATTGTGCCCAAAATACGAGGAAGGGTCGAATATAACTGGCTGTCCGTTGCTGCGATCAACTCCGGTATTCCCACTCTGCCCAATTGAAATTTGTCAGGCGTGCAAAGAACTTACTCCTACGACATACCCATAGGTCACCATGGAGGAGGACTGGTTCTATACTCAATGGACGGAGCAACCACGGTATGACTCTTTGCAATGAGTGGACCGCCAGACAAATTGTTGCTAGCACGACCTACCTCGATCTTACCTCCTCTCCCTTGGCTATCAATTCCGTGCTCCCACGTCTACCTTTGAGCTTGAGTAAGAGACCGTTGATCATGGAACTGTAGCACTCCTCCCAGGTACGAAACCATCCGTTGTCCTGTCTGGTCTCCCCGCAGTAGGTTGGAACGTCGAACCCATAGCCTTTGTTGCTCTTGAAGGCGTGGAGTTCAGTCGCTATTCTTTCGCCTAGGAGCTCCGCCGATTTCACTGACAAGGAGCCCATGTCCTTGAACTCGGAGAGGAAGTAGGGTCTGCCAACGGCCTCGTTTAAATCGCCAGCAAGTACTCCAGATGCGAATACTCTGGGTGCCAGGCCCGGAGCGGCGGCGTGAATAGCTCTGAGAGACTCTGCCTCCCCAACGTACTGATCTGCTTCGGTAACGTTGCCGAGTTTTGCGTAGTACTTGTTCCCGGCGGAGGAAGTAACGACGGGCAAGCTGAAGGTGAAGTGTGCGTCTGGCTCGATGTCCTGAAGATGCGGAAGGAATATGCTGGCAATGTCTGGCATGATGGAGGACCGTGTCACCGGTGGCCGACCTAATTCGCTGCTGTACAAGGCAAGTTACTGAGACTCGACCAACAACGGGCCAGGTGGGAACGTCGACTAATGGGATGATAAAGGACGCTGGGATTTGACGATGACCTATGACTCATCGAAATAGATAAATACCTGCCAGTGATGATACCCAGACTCTGCCGATCCTCGACTCTTCCCCGCGCGGCGTTCTCGACGGCTAGTCGTCACAATACCCATAGACTCATCCCTGGCATGTCAAGTAAGCGAGTTTAACATTGTCTGCATTTACAGTACCTTCTCATCCCCTTCCGACGCAGACCACAACGTTGCCGCCATAGACCAGGCACCGCTGAACCTGAACAACCCCGTTCCTGCAGTCAATGGATTCTTCCCGCTCAACGAACCAGATATAGGCTCAGCTTATACCAACACGGTTCGTTTATCTCGGAGATCAACAGTGTACTCAAAGTTGACGATCCCAGGACGTTTTCACTAGGAACATGGAACTCCCCGTGCTATTCCAGCCACTTACAATTAGAGATGTCACCTTCAAGAATAGAATCTGGGTGGTATGCTCATCTAGCCTTCTTCGCCGACCATTCACTGACCTTTTATCAGTCTCCAATGTGCCAATATAGCTCTGATCGCGGACATGCCACTGATTGGCATCTCGTCCACCTTGGTGTCCGTACCATCCAACACTCCCACCAGTAAAAGTTCTTACACATCTTCGTCTTCCTAGGGCTTTGCTTCCCGTGGTGTCGGAGCCATCACGATCGAAGCTACAGCAATTCTTCCCGAAGGGCGCATATCTCCGGAAGACATGGTGAGTACGACCCCCATTGTCGTTGGTTGATCTCATTGCCGTCCAGGGAATCTGGACCGACACCCACATAGAACCTTTCAAGCGGATCGTAAACTTTGCACATGCCCAAGGCACTAAAATTGGAATACAGCTTGCGCATGCTGGCCGGAAGGCATCCACTTATGCCCCCTGGGTTCATTCCAATGCATCTGGAACCCACAAAGCCGACAAGTACGTCGCCCGGAAGGAAGAAAATGGATGGCCAGACGATGGTGAGCCGCACATAATCGGTCTGTTTACTTGGCTGATTCAGTACTTCAGTCTATGCCCCCAGTGCCGTGCCTTTCTCTGATTCTTATCCTCGTCCCAAGCCCATGTCAGAGAGCGACATCGTACGTATCCAAGATGCATTCGTAGTAGCCGTAGACCGCTGCAAGAAAGTCGGGTGTGAGTTTTCAGATGCTTTCGAAGCCGGAGTTATGCCAATCTAGGTATAAGTCGACTTCATCGAAGTTCACGCCGCTCATGGATACCTCCTACACGAATTCCTCTCTCCCTTGTCAAACGAGCGCACTGACATGTACGGCGGAGACCTCACAAACCGAATGCGATTCCCGCTGCGTATTATCAAGCTCGTGCGTGAAGCTTGGGCAGACAAGCCACTTTTCGTAAGGATAAGTGCGACAGACTGGGCCGACGGCCCGGAGAAGGGCGATGACGGAGAATGGAAACAGTGGGGTATTGAGCAGAGTAAAGCCTTCGTCGGTGAACTAAAGAGTCTTGGGGTCGATCTTGTCGACACAAGCAGCGGTGGCAACTGGGTCAAGCAGAAGATCCCATTGAAGCACGGTTACCAAGTATGTATTTCCCCTGGTGAATTCAGTATTTTAGCTGATGTGCCTTCCGTTCAAGGTTCCTTTTGCTGCAGAGTTGAAGGCTGCACACCCCGACATCCTTGTTGGTGCAGTCGGCTTGCTCACAGACCCCATCGAAACCGCGTCATACCTCAAAGAAGGGAAGTCGGACGTAGTTTTTCTTGCCAGAGAGTTTTTAAGAAACCCCCACTGGGTTTTGACCGCAGCACGCGCTCTGGGAGTTGCCGTGAAACCTGCGATGCAATATGAACGAGCTTGGACAGATATGTTGGCACCAGCGCGCAAGTAAAGTACTGGTTCACGGATTGCTTCTACATGTTGGCTCAGAGTGTATTCTATAAACGTCTACGTAGATGCCTTGGACCACTTCCCTTGGTTCTTCACTGGCAATATATATATCTTCAGGCAGATCGTTCCAGCATTTCTTTAGTAGCCCTGTACTTTGCCCGCGTTTCTGAAATGATCGTTTCGCTAATACCCCAACCCTCTCCATTTCCATTCGGTCCATTTTCAAAACCTTTCCTGTAGCCGGCTGCAGTCAGATAATCCCGCACGTACTGTTTGTCGAAACTCGGCTGGGGTCTTCCAGGAGCATAGCCAGCGAAGGGCCAGTATCGCGACGAGTCGGGGGTAAGTACCTCGTCCACAAGGATCAGCTCTTCTGACCCGTCCGATGATGGAACGAGGCCAAACTCAAATTTGGTATCCGCCAGAATTAGACCGCACGACAAGGCATGCGCCGCGGCCGTCTTGTACAGTTCTAGCGCGGTCCCGGCAACCCGTGTATACAGTTCCTCGCCGATGAGCTGAGCGGCTGAAGTGGGCATGAGGGAACATTTCTGTAATACGCAGACACGTAAATACCTTTCTCTGGAGATATGTTTTCGTCGTGAGCCCCCTGCTCAGCCTTGGTCGAGGGTGTGACGACGGGGTCATCCAGCTTTTCAGATTCCACCATGCCCTCTTTCAGACGAAGTCCATGCATTGTGCCCGATTTCTTGTACTCTGCCCATGCCGAGCCTGATAACCCGATCATGCAATGTGTGGGCGATTACTTGAGAGCACCGCGCACCGGTAAGGTAACCCCTGACGATGGCTTCCATGGGAATGACTTTCGCTTTCTTCACGAGCATCGTGCGTCCCTCGAGCTGGTCCCTGTATTTCTTCACCTCTTCCGGCATCTCGTCGATGTCGACCGTGATGAGGTGGTTCGGGACGACATGTTGGAGTTTTCGAAACCAGAACAAGGATATGCCCGTCAGCAGCTTCCCTTTTTCTGGAATGCCCTATAGAACATTGTCGGTTTTTGAGCTTGCCGGGGGAGGGTGAAGAGTGTCACGAACGTCCTTGAGGATGACATCGTACGCTGATATCCTGTCGGTCGCAACAAACAGAAGGCAGTCATCACATGAAGTAGTGTAGATGTCGCGCACTTTCCCTCTTGAAACCAGCGTGAGATCGGGCAAGTTGGTGGTGAGCAGCGCGGACGCCATTTCGCGGGCAGACTGTATGGAAGAGCGATGATACACCGCAACGGTGGATGCCTTGGATTTCAAATACAGCATCCCGGGACGATACGCTACTTGGGTCAACAACCGGTCGTGTCCGACGAATATTAAGTCTCCCGAATACGCTACGACACCTTTGGTCTATACCATCCAATTTAGAATAATCTACGTGCTGTGCCTTGATGCAAAATGCTGACTGCTATATGCTTGGAGCCAACCTAAGGGGAAAGTGAGAACCAAACCACTTCGAGAAGTGCCCACGTACAGGTCGTACTTCACCAGGTCGTCGATATTCACGAGAGCGGCAGAGGCCAGCTGCCTTGCCTCAACCCACATCCAAACCTGCGAAGCGTATGTTTAGCTGCTGTCAAATTTGCTCCGACGGAACTCACTTTCAGTAATGCTCCAAAGTTGCCCGAAGGTATGTGTGTCATCGACTCCTGAGTAGTCATCTGTCTCCCGAGTTGCCTCAGAATAGGTAACGCGCTTTTGAATAGATCCAAGCTCGGATCCAACTGGCGTCCGATTCCTTCGAGTAAAAGGATAGATATCACCGTGTTGATGAAGTCCCCTTCCATCTTCACGTGGTGTTGCCGAACCGCGTGCAGCACGTCTGTTAAGATGTCTGATATTTTTATTTGACCAAGAGAGAACGTCTTGCGCTTCACGTTCAGTACGATATGCTGCATCTTCAGAGCAAATGTTTCCGTGTCAATGGCCATTTCGGGACTCCGACAACGTTCCACCATCAGTCGGCCAGTGCGATAGCCGTCGAACTCTGCAACCGCGCGGAAAAGATCAAGGAAGTTCTTACGATTCGTAGAGCTGAGTGTTGTGACCAAGCCAGCATCGATAAATACAATTTCCGGAATGTAACCCTGGTTCGAGATTTGCTGTAGCGTGTCCCGCCACTCTTCAGGTGAGCTGTTGATTTGCTTGAGTTTCGAGACAATCGTGTCTGACTCAGCTGACGGCTGAGCGATTGCACCACTCTCGTTGTGCTTGGAAATAAGAGCATGAAACATGTGGCGCGCAAAATCACGGGTAGCGAGTGGTCGCGTGAACTTGATCATGATATTTCCTGGGTGCAGATCAGCATGAACAAAGTTGTCCAACAGCAACATGTTCTGGCGAGTGTCGTCAGCACGGCGCCCTGGCTAGGGTTCTCCACATACCAGAAATGCGTCGAGACCGATGGTAGCAACTTGTCCGTCG
This sequence comes from Tylopilus balloui, assembly GCA_038089995.1. Taxonomy (NCBI): domain Eukaryota; kingdom Fungi; phylum Basidiomycota; class Agaricomycetes; order Boletales; family Boletaceae; genus Tylopilus; species Tylopilus balloui. The sequence goes on along the minus strand of JBBPLW010000008.1, from coordinate 228,572 downwards.
AACGGCCCCCCTCCGTTTTTCAAGAAAGCTTCCAATGGTACGGCATGTTCGAATTCCTCCACCAAGATATCGGACGTAGAAAAAACTTTGAGGGGACGGGGAAAGGTTACTGGCACATTCCGTGACGCAAAGTTATGCTCGAAGGTAAGAAGATTCTCGGCCTCATTGCGAAGATCAAGCTGTTGGTACATCATTTCGCCGAACATGGTGACCTCTTCGGGGAGAGATAACCAACATATCCCTGGAAAAAGTGTAATGATGTTGGCAAAGAAAGACATGATCGCGAGATCGCGTGCAATCATATTGGCAACTCGTGGGTGGAGGACCTTTATAGCAACCGATGCAGTGGGGACGGAGGGAGGAGGGTCCTGCAGTATGACTGGAGCCAGAGATCCGGTAGCAGACTTGGAATGGCGCTTGGGTCCAAGATATGATGGCGGGAGAAGATCATGTTTGAGGATGGCCTTGTACACCTTAAAGAACGAGATGAAGGTATCATGGACGACAAGAGAGCCAGGGACCTACTTGTGCAATGGCACCTGTTCCGATTGGTGTTTCGTCAAATTCTTCGAATACATCTTGGAATGGTCTCCGGAAGACTCTTTCTATAACTTCCTTCGTGTATGCTAACGGATGAGGTGTTGCCTGCGAATGTGTCGTCCCTAATCTGTTGCAGAGCAAAGACGGGAAAAGGTCGGCTCGTGATGCAGCCCATTGAGCAAGCTAGCGACGTGATTGATGAAAGGGTATGAAAACGGATAAACAACAATCACCTTGATGAATGTCGGACCAGCGGCTTGCATTCTTTTAACAAGAAAATCATACCACCACACAGCGCCCCATCGATCACCTTGCAGTTGTTTATCCGGACTTCCGACCAGCAGCATCGGCATAGCGATTATGACGGGTACAAACAAGCAGAATAGGTATACGAAGCGTCTGGCAGTCAAAATGGGTTCCCAAATGAAGTCGTGCAAAAGCCCGATTATGCGGCGGTTAATTGAATGCTGAGGTTCTGCTGGTGAGCTGATCATGTCTTGGTCACTGAATCGACGAGCAGTATCCCGGCTCCTTGGACAAGGAATTAGGGTGGGGGACGAGAAGACAGAAGGTAAATGTATCCGGGGATCCGGAGATAGGTAGACAACTACCCCGCCGATAATAGGCACAATCCAGAGTGTCCGCCATGTCCGAAGATGTGCGTGTGGCCTGAAGAACGGCGGAGGTGATGCAATCCGAAGATGCTGGTTCTTGTTGGTGGCAGTGAAAATGCGGCGACTCGTAGTATTTGCCCGATTGTGCGTCGAGAACAGGCGAAACAATTTGGGGGGAGAAGAAGGGGGAATGTGCCATCGAAAGAGCATAATTGGACAAGTTGCAGAGCTACCACTGCAGGCGCGATGACGGAATGACCTCGCGGAAGCAGCTACGTGTGGCCAAGACGTCGAGCAGCGAGACTGCGAGCATGCGCAGTCTCGTGAGCCTTCAGTGCAAGCGCAGCTCGAGTTTGTGAGTGGTCTGTAACTGTTGAAGTGTTGACTCGCTACCCGTTTGTGATCAGCTGAGGAATGATGGTTAGTGCACAATTAGTGCACTGCTCCGAGTCCGATCCGGTCCTACTAGTATACAGCATTGCCAGTCGCGTTGCTCATTCTCGCGAATAACTACGATTCAACTCGCCAGACATGTTTTATACGTCCATATACGACAGAAACAACGTATTGTGGAATTAGGACGCACAGTTTCGTTTCGCGCGGCGTCAGGGCCCAATCCACACTGCAAACCAAACCATCGGCAAACCGGCAAGACATATATATCCTCGCAAGCAGGACGTAGGTCCATCCAGTTCCAAGAGCATTCAGTATTTGGCCGATGACCAACACCGCAGCGGCGCCCATTGAACATCTCACTAGATTGTTCTGCAAGTGCATCTGATTGTTGGCAGGGACTCCCTTATTATAAGCGGAAACCCACGCAGGCCGTCACAGAGGAGCCATGTGCAGGCAATAGGTCAATCAAGAGTGTTTGTACAGTATTCGCTATTGCCACTGCCGAGGTTGCGACTAGAGGAGCACAGCGATTGACTACTCAGCATTTGCGGACGCCTGGAGATTCCGGAAAGAACTTACACGCTACCTGTAATACTAGTAGGTAAACGTTCCCTGGGGGAGACAATCTCCTTGTCTTCCATTACTCCTGAGCAAGGCCAGGAGGAGAGAGAGAGAGAAAAGTATCCCCAAGGTCTTGACGACGTTCAACACACTCAATGCTGGCATATGGAGAATCGGATAAGCTCGAGCTGTCTGAGGTATTCTTTTCTATCAGACTAGAAGGACGTACCTTCATATCATCAACACGGCACACAATGCGGTTCCCATGAGGCACAAGACAGCCGCTGCAATTCGCGAGTGAGGAATATCATGCTTACATTAAAGTTACCACTCACCACGAATGGTATGCATCGGCCGACAGTGTACAAAGTCCCGACAAGCCGATCATCGTTGACAGGAGACACGAGGTTGATATCCCGAGGCTACACATATAAAGGCTAGCAGTTCTCCTCCGGTCGTGACGGGTTCTAGACCATATCAACTAGACGAATATTGGTACGGCAATAGTTTATCACAACTGAGTCAAGTCCGTCACAAAATTACGGCTACACCCGCCGACGGAGATAGGTGGGCAAGACTGTATGCACGGAGGTTAATGGCAAACCTGTCTCACGGAAGACTAGAGCTGAAAACTGCGGTTCGAATTTAGTCACCACATTATCTTTCTTTAGCTGAAGTATCTGCTGAGCGTAAGCGGTGATGACCACAAGTGAAAGACTGGTGAAATACCTGATCACGAGTTACAGTGAATGTGTTGTCCGGTAAACTTTCAAGGAGAGCACCCTGCAACATTCCTATGCTGTATGGGATAGATATGATGGGGCGCCACCGACGTGTGTAACGTAGCACCAAGTCGACGATTTCCCTGTAGGTGAAGACTGCGGGCCAAAGTCAGTTAAGATACAAAGGTGAAAGGTATTATGACTGACTTTCCGGTCCCCCTGCCTCGATGATCTTTCCAGCGACCCAATCCCTCGTCTCCGAAAGCTCGACTACTGCTTGGACTGCATGGGCCAAGTCACCGACGAACACAGGCTGGAATCGAGTAGTTCCCCCGCCAAACACAGGCATCAAAGGAAGGACATTTGCCAAGTTGGCAAGTTTCTATGGCTTTGGCGTGAGGCCCATGATCCTGTGAGCCAGCGCGCTAACGGAGCTTACCGTGAAAAACCCGTCTCCGGGTCCAAATACTAGACTTGGGCGAAAGACGGTAGCATCCAGACAGTGAGAGAAAATAGCCCTCTCGCCAAGTGCTTTTGTCTTCCAATACGGGATAGTGCTGTCAACGTCAGCACCTATGGCGCTGAAATGGATGAGCTTTGCGCCAACTGTTGATGCGGTTTTCGCGACATTTTCCGCACCCTTCCATTGCGTACGCTCGAATTGTTGTGGAGTCCCTCTCAGTAGGCCCACGAGGGACACCACGACGTCAGCATCCTTGAAGGCGGTACCCAGCGACTTGGGGTCTGTGACATTCACGCGGTGCGGTGGAAGCAGGCGGGTGTGATCCAAGTCTTGCATAGTCTTCAAGGCTTCATGAACTGTCTCTGGGGTGCGAGAGGAGATTTGTACACAGGAGAGTTGCCGTGGCAAGTTCCCCCCGTGCGCTGCGGTCAACAAGGCTTTAGCGATGTTGAACCCTAGCGAAATCCGCGAGCGGCGATGAGCGGGAGAATGGTGAGTAACCGAGGGGACGAACCCAGGAAGCCAGCGCCGCAAATCACCACCTTCTGCGACATTTATTTCTCTACAGAGTAGCGTACGCAAAAATTTACAAGTCTTGTACCGCGATGTCCAGCGCAGAGGTCAAAGAATGTTTGCTATCGAGTCTGGTGAGTGAACGGGGAATCAATTTCATGACGTAAATTAAATGGTACTTTCTAACCAAGTGAAATTGCGGTCGCAACCACGGCTTACGCGGGGCCCCTTTGTAGAACGTAGCCTGTTTGATGTCCAGACAATATGGGACCTAGACAAATCCACCACAGCCCCTTTTGTCGGGATCAGGGAGGATCAACACCATCTCTGCGCCGGGGGTGTGCACTTGGTGGTCGTCCCTCATAAGCTCGCGGAGAGTGAATACAACCAACTCTTCCAAGTGGAAGATCCCCCGAGACATCTGGAATGTGGCAGTATTTGCGAAATCAAGTTGCTCCTTTCCCGTCCTGGCACCGCCCGCATCGGGCACCACAAAGATCGCAGAGTCAGCTAACCGGTAAGTATACTGCACAAGATGAAACGCACTTGCCAACCCGAGGGAGCTCATATTGTAAGTCATCAACCATTCTTGAGTCGACATTTACTCTCTCATTTGGCCAGTCGGTTCACTGCTAGCCTACAAGACGGGGTGTACAATGCAGACGATTCTTCCCGTACGAGAAGACCACGATATACATCGTTTGCTCCTCCACCGTCCCGACGAATTTGCGGGGTCTCTTGGATGACATGGTTTACGCTGGGCAAGATAGGATTGCCAGCATATTTGGGTTTGTAAGCGGCACGTCCTTTGCAATACGTCCCGAGACCCATTCCTGGGACGATATTCACGACCTATCCTTTCTGACAGGTTATAGACGTCCTCGACGTTTGGTGCGATATGCGCCTTGCTGCTTCGCCAAAGTCACGTGATACGGGAAATCACTAGAACGCCCGGCGGTATCCAGAGATCAGTACTCGGTAAGAAGATGGGTTTCTGGAGAAAGCAATGCAAAGTCAGACCTATTACTGGTCATGTGAACTGTTGGACGAGGCAATACCTGTGCGTGAATCGGAGCTTGGACTTTTTTGAAGAAAGAGTCGGAATGTCGTTTGCTTCGTCACCTGGGGTGGACACACACCTAAAACGTGAAACCCAAGGTAATAGAAATTTCTCTTCACGCTATAAATCCTCATTTCCGTCTAACTATCCACGCAAGAATCCCACGACGGCGAATGGAATCAGCCAATGTTGCGTCCTCAGCTTGGGAGCCAATCAAATATAAGCAGCGACGTCTATTGACGGGTTCCATGAACTGACCACCCTGAACTTAATCCACTCCATCGCGACAGACAAGTAGTCTCCCAGCCAAAACCAGACAGCGGAGATCCTTTCAATCCTCCGACACAACGCGGCATGTCAAATTGACTAAATACGCCTTGCATGCCTCCGAAACGTGGAGAGAGACTCAAAACTCCCTCAGGATGGCTGTTCGACCTATTCCCTTCTCTCCTTTCCCTTACGCCTCCTCATCTACCGTGCCCGCACTAAATGTCCATTCCTTTTGAACAGTCATACACTTCCAGGGGTGCCGTTCCAAAGTCATCATATATGAGGCTTCCGAGCTATCAAGCTCTACGCCTTCGAAGGCACCATCCTTATAATGCGGCCCGCCCCCGGTCGTCGTTTAGTACCATGAATATGATGGTGCGGAATCCCAGCTAATGCAGAGAAGAAATCTAATTTTATGACGAAAGGAACTCGACGAGGAGGGTGACTTCGAGGCAGCTCACGTCAATGCAATCCCTGTCTCATTTCCTCTGGTCAGAACGGAACACCTGACTTACCCATTTCGTTCAGCTGACTAAAACTCAGCCAACGATCCTCGAGGATGATTGCATGGTTGGCCTACGTACAGTAGTTGCCCAGATGACTGGCCGAGACAGTGCGCAAATTCACCTTGGATTCATCCACTTGGTCATTGTAAAATTGAATCCTTATCTGCATCGTCACACTGGCTCATTGCAACGTCTAGGACTTTGCGCTTATCTTACGTACTAGTCGTCTTCGCGAGCGCGGCCCCGCGGTTCGCAATGGAGTTGCGATAATACCCCTTTCCACTACTACAACCATGTAGTACATCTACCGTCGCGAAGATCCTGAACTTGGTTCGTGTATCCCAATGTGTACATACCTTCGTTATAATCGAATGTCTTGTGGTTGATGCGTTACTATTCGGACCGGGCGCTCGCGTTGCGATCTATTTAAACTCGGTCTTGCCGTCTGCAGATTTATTCAAGAAGGGTGCTCGAAACTACAGACCACGCTCTTCTCTAACTCGACCTCGATCTGGTATCGATGGCCTCCCGGTCTGCCGAACGACTCCGCGTTCGTTTTGCTTGTGAACTGACGGTGCCGCCGGCGGACCGGCAGAGGAAGGTAGGCATCGATCCTGTAGGTCCCTTGCCGTCTGATTTCCTAACGCGCTAACGCCCACCGGCCAGAGTTACTCCTTTTATCCAAAAGTTGCTCAGGAAAAGGGACGATCACATCGCCAATCTTCGTTTGATCTGTTCTGGCGATGGGACAGACTGTCCTCGGTCCCACACAGGCAGGACGAGCACAAGCACCGTCAGCCAAAACGTTTGGCAATGTGGACCGGAACCTTTAAACTAACCTCGGGAGGAAAGAGACTGCGCCACCCTTTTCAGCTACTGCAGGGGAATTCTACACAGAGGGTTCTCACAGGTTTTGGTTTTGGCGCTCTCTCGAAGGCTACCTGCAAACGGCCCCGGCTGCCACTGCACGACGTTCTCGAACGCTCGCAAACGTTTCTACAGATGGTGCCTCTTGAGACAGTAAATCCATCAATACCTCATGCTGGACACGTTGACAAGAGGCCTGTGGCTTAGTTAGGAATGGTATGTAGCGCCTCGGGTATACATACAAGCCAAGGGTCGGGGGTTTCAGCTATGATTAAGACGCTAATGTAACAAACGTACACGCATGAAATTAGAGGGAAGGACGATGCCGCAATGACTCTCAATCCGCATCGACGACGAGGGCACCACGCCCCCTCCTAATCCGATCTTCTAGACCTCCTTCACCACCGAACACTCTCTTCTGCTCTTGGCTCAAGAAACTTCCCATACCGTTGGACTTCGACCTTGCTTCGTTTTCGGCTTCCAACTCTGCCTTCTCCTTTGCCAAAAGCTCCAACAGACGTTTCTGCCGATCGGCTTCCATACTCGAGGCATTGGATTGCATGGCACCTAACCGCGCCGCTCGGTCCTCAACATCATTAGAAGGCTTCGAGGCCAACTCCGCTCGATGAGAACGAGATTGTGGTGGTGTCATCCGGGAGCGCTTTGCATCGTCGTCCACAGGGCTAGGACTTCGTCGGCGCTTCCTCGAATCTTCGGCATATCGGCTCCCGTACCCCTTATCTCTCGAATAGTGTCGCCGGTTATCATCAGATTCGTCAGAGCGGGGCCAAGTATGAACGCGATTATCTCGGCGCTCTGGACTGCGGCTTCGGCTCCTTCGCGAGCTGTATCCATACCTGCGGCTATCGCGATGAGAGCTAATAGGTGACCGAGAACGACGAGCATGAGGGCTCGGTGATCGCCTTGCGTAATCACGGTCATAGCGTTCGTATGAACGGGAGTGGCGCCTGCGATAATCGTCCACTGGGCTAACACTCCGTGGGGATGTCCGTCCTCGTATACGATAATCGGTGTCCCTGGATTTCTCCTTGCTTTTCTTTTCCCGCTTCTTCTCCTTCCCCTTACTTTTCTTAGGCTCGATACCATTTCGTTCCTGCAATTCACGAAGACGAAGAGGATTGGACATCAATGCCTGGTAGGCAGCCTGTTCTTGTTGCTTCATCACGAGCAATGGATCCTCGCGAATTTTCGCGGCTATATCTCGAGCAGTGTTAGCGTTCTGTACCGCAACGAAATTCTTGTGCGAAGCTCCCAACTGCGGGCCATGTCAGAAAAGAAAAGAAAAAAAGCAAAAGCTCAAGACTGAGACATACCTTTGTATTTTCATCCGCAATCAAGATTTTGTCCACTCGTTTCTTTCCAAGGAGGTAGTCTTCCAGGTCGTTGGGGTTCTGGCTGCTACCTGTCGCTGGAGTGGTATACATCCATTCTAGTTTCTCGGTTCTCTTCTTTCCTGTTTGCTCCTCTTGGAGGCGTTGAAGTTCCTGCAGCTGACGTTCTTCCTCCTTCTCCTTGCGCAGCTGATCAAGCTTCTTCTTCTCTTCGAGCTGGAGGGGACGTATGTTTAGGATGACGAGGAGAAGTGTGCAGATAATGCTTACGGCTTTCTTTTCTTCCAACCAGACCCGCTCCTGGTTCTTCAACAGGAGCGGGTGCCAGGATTTCTTCATGTTCAAGTCTCCGCCACCCATCTTGACTAGATTCTATGCAGACGGTGATAACGAGGAGTGTCGTAGTAACGGTCAAGGACAGATGTGACCAACTCCCACCTTGGGTGGCGGGACAAACAGGATCAGATACCTGACTAAGCAGCACGCTGTGACAAGCAATACCAAACATCTGGCTCAGCAGTATCTGGGTGTGGTCGAGAGTTACAGTACTTTATCACAGGTCGGGTCGGCATCGTCAAGGGTCATTGCTATCAAAGGCGCTGGACGAACTGTCGATTTTTTGAGGGGACGACGGGAGAATGTTTGTGCTTGTTTGTACCGACCGCTCTCCTGGGCGTGGCAAGGGCAGGCACAGCACCGACACGCTCAGCATGACACACACTAAAGCTGCGACGCACGCCCTACTCGGCCATGCCTGAGACATCAGATACCAACAACGATGCAGCGGGCGTGCCGCCCTCAGAGCCGGCGTATGTCCCCTTTGTGCGCCAGTCCGAATTCCATTGACACATGGCCTGCAACCACAGACCTCCGCGTTCGATATATGCACTTTCCCGCGAGGAAATAACGCGCGGAATCGCCAATCGTTTTGTACACTCTCGGACATATATTGTTCTCTATCTAGTGATGACCGCACTGTCGGTCACGACCGTCGTACTCAGCTTGTCCGACGGTTGTCCCGGACTTCCGTTCTACATTCTCGAGTTCATCATCAACATTTCAATGATTCTTGAAGTGGGTGTTCGTTTCGTCGCCTTTGGAAGGGTAAGTTTCGCCATCCCATGTTGTTGCAATGTTTGACAGCGAGAAAACTAATATCGAGCTCAGCAATTCTGGAGGTCACCCTACAACGTATTCGATCTCATTGTCACATTGTTTTGCGCAATCACTCTTCTGGTACTGGCATTCGCGGGATGTGGTGCCACGAGCAAGGAGGAAGAAATGCTCGACACCCTGCTACTAATAGCCCGCAACGTGTTGCAGTTTGGCCGCTTAGCCGCAGTATTGAGGCAGTACGTTCTAGATTTCCCGATGTTGCAGATGTTTGACAGGCTCGTAGGTCTGGCCAGTCGATATTTTCGCAACCGAAGCCTATCGATATATCTGCGATTCGTCGTGCGGGGTATCGCAATCTTGACCTTGATCTTGAAGAAGAAGACGAGGACCCAGAACTCGGTCGACCGCTCGTGGATGAGCCAGTGTTATTTGATGCACAAGAAAGCACACAGCCTAGGGGGATGTCGGATATGCCACGTGCCGCACAAGCAGCTCGTGGGCGCGATCAGGAGGATGTCTGGGCAGAGTTAGGATAAATGGGATATACTGGAAACAGGGTAGGCTGCAGGTGGTCTGGTTACTTCTCGGTTGACACACTCAGTCGGTTGAGCATATCAGATGGCAGGTGTCTTCATGTCGTTGTCTAGCACCTTGGGACGTCTGTCCCCCTGAGCCGCCGAAAACCGTTCTCTACAAGTACATTTCTAAGATAGTATTTGAATACCTGCTGGTGATACTACATGTCCAAGGACCCTTTGGTCGCAACATTACTTTTGTCCGCCCGGTTCGATCTTCGTCTGCGCAACGGGATAATATTACATAGATTATTGTGGAGAGGAGCGGAAACAAATAAACCAGAGACTGTACAAGACATCAGATTCATGTACCGTTTGTTGGTAGTTAACTATCAGTCCGTCTCTTCCGTGTGGTACCCAGCCCGCCGCATCGCACCCAGACGGTGTCTCGCAGCGCCAAGCTCCTTTTCAAGCTTCAAGATCTCAACTTGCTGCTCCATCTCACGCCGTTTGAACTCCAAGACAGCCATGTTGTTGTAGTCGACTTCTTCTTCTTTTGCTTGTTTCGCAGAGACGTCCTTGACCTGCCTGACGAGCGCTTTGCAAGCTTCGGTGACAGCTTTCGCAGCAAGCTCAAGTCGCTCTTGTGTCTTGGACATAAGGTTTGCCTTGACACGGGACGCGGCGACGAGTTGGGCTGTCGCTGCAGCGACCTCGTTGGAGGCAACGATGAGTTGCTCAAGCGAGTGTGTGCCAGAGAGTACGCCGTCAGCACTTTCGATGAGCAAATTCGTAGCGAACGCGACTGATTTCGCAGCAGAGATGAGGCCCTCTGTCCACCTGTTGTTACGCTTGTAGAACTGCTGCACGGAACTCGACCCTTTGCCTTGGGCGACAATCTCTTGCTGAGACTCTGTAGCAGCCTGGATGAGGCGGGCGATGGCGCTCGTGATTGCCATCGCTGCTGAAAGAATCGACTCGTGGACTTGCAGATCCACAGGGCTGAACCTTGACGAGTCGCGTGGGCGAGACATGAGTTCTTGCAGCCTCTGAGTGGCTGCTTCGATGGCCTGGGCTGCGTTGAGCATCTCTTTTTCAACGATGTCTCCAATATCCCCGTTAGCCTTTGCGAGGGCTCCGCCTTTCGAGCCCTTTGGAACCAACGTATCAATGATCTCTGATAAGCGGGCGAGTGCCATCCTGGCTTCGCTGTTGTTTCGCATGGCAACTTCCTTTCGCTGGCCGGGCTGAAGCAGGTCAAGTTTGTACGACTGCAAGTTGAGGAAGAATCGTAATCCAACATCGCCAGCTGTCTTGGCGACGGCGATGATCTTGTCAGAAGCATCGTCATCATTGGCAAGTCGGGTAGCGCCCTTGCAGTTGATCAAAACATCTGATAGCACCTGAGCGAACTCATTGGCGCCCTTGATGACATCAACGTAGTCACCGCCAACGTCACCACCAAGATAAAGATTGAAGATGGTGGCAAAGTCCGTGGCATTGTTGATGGCCTTTTCGATCACTGACAAGGTATATTCTGGTGTCGAATTGGTGTTGCCGGCTTGGGAGGGAGACTCGAGCTCATAAATGGCATCATCAACCTTTTGCACGCATGCCTGCAAAATTGAGTCTGCGCAGTGATGAGACAAATAGTATGTGTCTGTTACCGTATCACGAACGCACCGATGATTTGGTTCAGCTTCTTACGGTTGTCCAGGATGAGAGTGTCAATCTGGGCATTGGTTGCTTCTTCAGAAATATTTTGGTTCTATGCAAGAAGTCAGATCCAATAATACGGGATGCAGATAACTGCATCACCTGTTGTGCCTCTGACAACTGCTGGATAGTACTGTCCATACCCTCTTGAAGAATCATGATTTCTTGATCCTTCTCCTCGCGCAAGCGTTCCAGGTCGCCGCTAGCATTGTTGAGTTTGACCAATAAATCATCAATTTGAAGTTGTTTCGCCTACCAACACATCAGTAGTTAATAGGACCATAGAAGAAAGCATTACTCGTAAGGAATCTTCGAGTTCATTCAGTTGGCGGTTATACTTGCCGAGAACACTGGATACTTCAGAACTCTTTGAACGTGCGGCGTCTTCTGCCCGTTCGTTGGCGAAATTGAGCTCGCGGCGGATGCGCTCAAGCTCATCCTTGTGTGACGACTTTTGACGATCTACATCAAAGCGAGCCCTGTCACGTTCGCGAATCATGTCTGCAAGCTCCAAGTTCTTCGCCTTCAAGTCACGCTCCATACGTTCCATGCGGTCGACTGCTTCTTGGGCAGAGTTTGCTTTGAGTTGCATCTGCTTGAATTTCGCAAGCATGTCCAGGTGTTCTGTTCTAAGCTGGCTGTAGAGCTTGGCGAGCGCTTCGTATTTGTTCCGCCAGAGTATCACTTGGTCTTGCAATTGCTTGATCAGCTCGTCTTTAGAAGCCATTTGCGCGTTGATGTTTGCGGCGCTCGCAGCCAGCTCCCCCTCCAATGCTTTAACACGCTACATTCAGAACATTAGCTCACCATAATGCCAACAGAAGACAGGAAACTTACATGGTCGTATTGTTCGAGCAACAGCTGGTCCCTCTCATACTGACCCCTCATCGCGAGCAATTCCCTTTGATACTCGGTCGCCTGCTGCACGGCTTGGTTGTTGTATTGCATCATCTGTTGTTGCAAGAGCTGTTCTTGTGCCAGGCGTTCGCGCTCGGCCTGTTCGCGCTGCCGCTGTTCAAATTCGCGCTGTTGCTGCGCTTCGAGTTCCAGTCTCTGCCGCTCTTCAGCTTCTCGTTGAGCGCGCAAAACTGCCTGTTGGTCTTCGTACTCCTTGAGCATTCGCGCTTGTTCGCTGATAGCTGCTGCATCTGGAGATGGCGCAGGGGGAGGGGCCGATGTCGTAGTAGACGTTGGTCGTGCTGGAAGATCAGGAGCATCACCAGAATCGAAAAGGTTGGGTGGTTCCTGGTGTTTTATGATGATGATTGGTCACGAGAGAATGACGATAGAAGAGTTCTGACCTGACCAAGCTTTGGCACATTAATCAGACCAGTCAGATACTTGAGATTAGAACACTCGTAGTAGAATTTGCGTAAATTATAGTGTTGTGCGTTGAAACGCTCGCGCAGTGGTTCCAATGCCTCATGATCATTCGTTCCTGGTGAAGAGGATCAACGATTACTTTGATCAAAGTCATGAAAAATTTACTTCGGTACAAGGCTCGCAGCATGCTCGTTATAAACCTGTAAATACCCCAGCTCTCCTTGACAAGTGGTACCAAGGAAGAAATTCGACATTCATTGTTAGCTGAATGCCTGAAGTGCGCAAAAACCATTCTCTGGAACGACTCGATCTGATCTTGCAAGCCCATGAGATCGGTGATAGTTTCATATCTGTGATTCTCTGAGCTATTGAGGAGTACTCAGTTCGTGTTTCTTACCCTTCGTTAGGATCGTCGATGCCCTTGAGGGAGATATACTCTTCATACTCGAACAGGCCATTAAATTCCGGGCGGAGACGGTGGAAGCGAAGTTTAGCCAGAATGAATTGGACATATGTTCGAATTAAAGATCCGTATCCTAGCACCAGTTGAGATGATTCCGGCGGTGAACGTGGAATCGGGCGCACCTCGTTGGCCATCGGTGGCAACGGTACGAGCGCATGTTTCAAGCCATCCCGTCTGCCCGTGAGCCTCCCTAATAGTCTATATTTTCCGAAAATGGACGTCAATGAACGTCAGTACATATCGAGTCGGACACTCACGTTAGGGTGTCCCTCCTGTAAGACCTTGTGAACGGTGATGAGCGCCTTGAATGTCTGAACCTCGTCAGATAATATGGGCTGAACGCGCAAGCCAGTCCAAAATGATATTGAGCTATGGTAGTCCCAGGTGTACACAATACATTCTGCGACAAAGTCAGACTGGAAGATGGAAGCCAAACGCGGCCTGAACGTACTCCGGACATGTTTCTGCTTTGGGGCGGTCTCATCTGGACTGGTAGCCTTCTTTATGTTGATTACTAGTTCTTGCTCGGCCTTGTCTTTATCGACTGGGCGGGTGGGATAATGTACCTCATCACCATCAATGTCGAAGACTCCAGGACGTTTTCGGTAAGACCTGCAACGGGGACGTCAACTAGCCTGCAGTGTGTGCCTTTGAGGTGCTACTTGCATGTCGTCGAAACGAGTTGCTGTCAGACGCTGAGAAGGACGGTCAAGGGAAGATTTGGCGGCGCAGTACTACCTCGGACTGCTCGTGGGAAACACTGATGGAACTGAACTCATACTACATCCGAGGTCCAACAGAATGTTTTCACTACCTCGTAGCAGGTTCTCCAAAGGTGTATTGCCAACGTTCGGGTCGGTTCAGCGCTATCAACGACCGCAAATACACCGACTGCTACGCACGGGCGAGTCCTCTGGATCTGCAACATCCAATTACGCCGCCAAGAAATCGTCCTGGTCAAGTCCGACGATCTTGTTTCTGGGTTTCATTCCAATTTTCACTTTTGCCTTGGGGACATGGCAGCTGCAGCGCCTGCAGTGGAAGATCAATCTGATCGACGAGCTGGAAGAAAAGATACAGCGCGACCCCATTCTCCTTCCAAAGCGAATAAAGTGCGAACGCATCTCCTCTGGAACAGCGGGACTCTAAATCGTTGTTATTTCAAGCGTCTCTGTAATACCAGAATTTGTTTTCCGCCGAGTCTTACTCCGAGGTCGTTGGGATCATGCACATGTAATGCTACTTGGTCCCCGTGTTCGCGACGGTACCCATGGCTACCACGTCATCACTCCCTTGGTGAGGACAGATGGCTCTACTGTTCTGGTCGACCGTGGCTTCATCAGCAAGGATTTTGCCGACCACTATGCGCGTGGCGAACGAGGGGAAGTCCAGATCCTAGGCATGCTCAGAACATCGCACAAACGAAATTCATTTACTCCGGACAACCAGCCCGCTGAGGGTAAGTGGTACTGGGCAGACATTGAATCTATGGCCGAATGGGCGGGAGGAGAAGCCGCTGGGGTTCAACCTGTTTTCGTCGAACAAATATTCGGTAAGTAACCGTACAACGGAAGACGATGGAGAACTCACGGTGTGCAGATGGCCATGCGGGCGATGCAACTGCTTATTTTGGTAAAGGTATACCAGTTGGACGCTCAGCTACGGTCGATGTACGGAATGCTCATCTGTCGTACGTGATTACTTGGTGAGCGATGTGCCCCCCCATGTGTGCATCTGATTTCAGTTTGCTAGGTACTCATTATCAGTGTTTACCGCTGCAATGCTCGGGCGTGTCATACTAAAGCGAAGGGCACAGCCAGGACGCCCTATGCCCCGGCGCTAAAGCGGATCGTGACTTCAGTGGCCTCCATAACTAAGGCCCACTTCTATAGTTCCACATCTGCCCATATCTTCGATATCCTCTCATTTCGTAGGGTTTCCGTTCAACAGCCCTTTGTGCGAACCAGCGAATTCCTATTGACTACCGCTTGACGCAAGGTTAACCGTGTTCGTATGGTAAGAGGTAGGTTGTTGCCGGGCATTGTTCTACCTTTTACGGCTTGCTTTGATTGGTCGCTCCTTTCGAACTTTGACCATGGGGACGCGCCACTCCAAAGAAGGATGAACGTATAAAAGGGTGTCGGTGCGTTTGACAGTGGATTGTTCAAGACCACCATGCCCACTCGTAAACTCTACTTTCCGGGCTTACATCACACCCATTATTCTGAGCTCAGTGCGGGACCACCTGATGCATCAATGCCCGTCGCGCACCAGAGGGACAATCGAACTGATCATCAGCATGGGGCTAAGCCGGGGCCACGACGCCGTTTCGACTCTCAGCACCAAACGATGTTGGAGGACGTTGAAAAGTTGGCTCCTACCGCGGCGGTGGTGGCGCCAGGTAGGCCCTTTTTGTAGCTGTAGCAAATGAACAAACACTGACGTTGAACGCCTCAGATAACGCCGACCGGGAGGACGTTGGACAACCCGAGCGCGCCATGCTTCGACATGAACGAGAACGTCGCGCATCGCCCGATCGGCCGCAGTGTCGGACTCAGGCGTCTACTGTTGCCGGTCTGCCACGTACTGGGACTGCGCGGTCCCCACTGAACGGTGCTAATCAATCTTACATCCAGACGGGGGCGACCGTCCCCTCCCAAGATCACCCAGAGCTAGCCATCTCCCTAGACGAATGTGAGTTTTTGCACCAGAAAATGGTGCTTACTTGACCGTCTGTCAGATCACCAGTTGCCGCAAGCAGAGAGACACCGGCTGCGGTCACTTCTGCCGCCTCCGATTCCGCTAGTTCCCAAGGAGGAGAGACAGTCAAAGGGTGCGTTTCTGGGGCGACTGAACCCGTTTCGTCGTATGAGGGGCGTGTCGGTGCCAGCTAGTTACACGACGGTCGTCTTTATTCCGAGCGAGAATAGTGGGCGCGCTCGCCGTAGATCTCTGGCACGGCGAGGCCAGTAGACCGTGAGAATGCTGTGGATATAATGTATTAATCGGACGAGCGGTGTACTTTGTACCAGCTCGCCTTTCTTGTCCCTCTTTGATGGCCGACGCCTCTGATACCCGCACGACGCTGGTACCCTCACCATCTCAGCCTGTTCGTATACGTTTCCCAGACCGTTTCCTCACTACCCGTACGCATGGCGATTCCTCGAGGTCGTCTTCCATCAACTTAACGGCACCTGCACAACCCATGCTGCAGTCAAGGTCACTCAGTAAGGCTACTGTGGATCAGACCCAAGGCAGGCGACGCGTCCGCTCTGTGGAACCCGATTCCATGATCTCCGGCGATAAAATGTCCAAGAACACCGCACGGCATCATAGTTCTCGTAGGAAGTCTAGCCAAAGCCAGAGCTCTGCCTTCTCGCCGCTGAAATCCGACCCATTTCTATCCGACTTTGAACCAAGTGCCTTCTCGGATGAATACAATCTTTGTGAGCTCTCCGTCGCATGCTCTCTTCAGCCTCTAAACTGTTACGACAGCTCGTGAGGGCAAGTAAATACAGTCTGGTATGAACGCTCCCTGAATGGCTTTGATCCATCCAGATCCAAAGATATTGCAAGACGTCCAGCGTGCGTTACACCTTCAGTCACGGCGACGGGAACGCATGTCGCAACAGCTGCATCCCACGTCTGATGAAATACCATCCTCGACCGACATGCCCATGAACACGAGCACATCATACGCCTCTACGTCAACAGCTCCACCTGTCCCACATTCATCTCCCCAGTATTTGCAAGTAGTCGACTTACCACCCGAGGTAGACTTCAGTCCATCAACTCGATCCGTACCTCCTCATCCCGTCCCGCTCTCCTCCAACGGTGGTGCAACCCTGGACTGGACAGGCTCCCAACCCGAAGACGATAAGTTAGATCGGCGCTGGACGATTTCGAGAGGTAAACGGAAGGCCAAAGAAAGAGCGCTGCCTTCTAGCAAGCCTGTTATTGAGAAACAAGAAGCATTATTTACAGGTCTGTCGCATGGATACTTGAGTTTGGTTTCCTCTTACACTTCATGGTTCCAGATAGAATTTCAAGGATCAGAGCTGAAGCATCACCACCGGCGGTTCGCAAGGCAGCCATTGTCAGCGAACAGCTAGGCCGACGATACAATATCCTGTATGCCTCTGTATCTAGTGGAAATCCTGTGCGTCTCACAGAAGTAGCTCGCTGGCATGCTGGCTTGGAAGTGGAGACGCAAGCATGGCTCGATAATGCTGAGCCTCTGACTTGGCTGAAGCACCTACTTGACCGACATGGAAAACGGCGATCACAATGGCATGTGTCCGCACTCATCGTAGAAGAGTACATCAAGTTCAAGAAAGGTACTACTGCATCTACGCCTTTACCGCAGTCACCAGCTGCGTCTTCGCTTGAAACACCCGAGTTCCAGTACCGTATCAAATCCGCAGCAAGACGAATATCTGCACCTCCATCGGATTCTTCGCCCGGCACTTCTCTCAGCCGAGTTCGTTCTTCGGATGGTCAAGTGTCCTTTGGTCCCCTCATTGCAAACTCGCACGACTCTCTTAGTAATTCACAATCGCGGGGCGGAGGGAAAACCCGAAGATGGCGACATTCTCTTCCCACTTTCTTCGATTCGACTAGCCCCACTGGTACTCCTTTACCGTACCACCAGCGTAATCCTCCCGAAGGATTGTCCCCGACTAGTAGCCGATTTAACTTTCCCGACATCATCCAGCGTTTTCGTCGACCTGCGGAAAGCGAGGAGGATTCCTCATCACCGTTTGGTTCGCAGTCAGAAGCCCAGAACGATTCGGCGCCATGCGAACCCCGCAAAAAGAGGAAACGGAAAGAACAATCTCATCCAGGCCAGTCACGCACACCGCAGGAACCACCAGCTGCAGCGCTCAATACCTCAGACAACTTACACGACATTCATAGCATTCCTTCTCTCCCTGCTGACTCTACCTCTGCCTCGGCGTTCCCAAGTTATCTTGACCAAGAGATTGTCGTACTTCCCGAGGGGTCCCATCCAGATGCTGTTCTTTCTCAACCTCTACCCCCCCAGCCCAGGCGCTCGTTCCGTAGTGCTTCCTTGCCCATCAAGCCAAACGCTCGGCGAATCCTGCCGGCACCCAAAGGGGACTTTGACGAGCGAGATCAACTTGACATAGAATATGAGCTAAGATCAAGGTGCGCACTCTTTACGTTTTTTTTGGTAGTTACTGCCTCACACTGCTTCAGGGCATTGGAAGAATTGAGGAATTACAATCACAGGCTCCGTCATCGAATGCAGCGGGTTGCTGTTGATGTCCGGGAATACGAGCTAGTTTGTTCTAGCGTGATGCCTTCGCTAGGTATCGCATATCGTAGTCTCCCGATGGAGTTGCTCGACGCCTTGAGTCACGATCCCTCAGCAGTGACAGGGGGGACACGTAAGCGCCATGGTTGGAGGGTCGTCGAGGACATACATACACGGGTGCTCCGACAACGCGAGATTCTCGCAAGCTTCCTTTCTGGAGCGGAGACTGATGCCAATGCGGTTTCTATCCCGGAAAATGTCCTGAATAACCTGATTTCTGCTCTCATGGAGAAGCTGCAAGCACTTGGAAGAGAGCGAGAACCCTTACAGGAACAAGTCGACTCGGTGTCACGGATGCTGATGGAAGTTAGGGCATCTCATTCTGCCGTTAAAGAAGAATATAACGATGCTCTGTCTTATACATCCGTTATTTATCCGGAGGTTCGTCTCTAACTTCTCTTCGTGATTACCATGCTTACCTTGTGAACGTATAGCTTTCGCAAATCGTTGCATTAGAAGAGAGCTACAGGGACCAGTATCAGCAGGTCTGGGAACTTGGCATGGATGCTTTGACTGTCATCCTTGACTCGATCACCCCGTTCTGGAGAAACTACGGAAAGATCATAGGAGAAGATATGCAGGATTTTATAATCATCCCCTGGTACCGAAATGAGTTCACCGGAGAATCCAAGCGCTACCCGTTACAATCGGTTCCGCGTCGTTCTCTTCGTCACTGGATTGCACTCTTTTGCCTTAGTCTACTCACTTTCTTCGTCACATTCTTGCAAGCGCGGGCTGCGATCACATCGGCTTGGCATTATCGACTGCTATGCATCGAGAACCAAGCATTCCGTTGGGCAATTATGCCATTCTTCTGGATGGTGATAGTCATTCAATGGTTTGCACTTATGTTCGAGATCTGCATTGTTTTGCTACACATTGCAGTAATCGCGTGGTGGTTAGGGTGGTCGATTGGGATATGTACGTAAATACTAATCAATGGTTGTTTGGCCATCTCTCGCAGCATCTATATACACTATTATTTTTTATATTCTGAATGGAGTTGTTCACTTTGCCGAGAAATGTCAAGGATCGGGTGGGGTCTCTGCGGGTTTTCGTACGGGCTGCGAACTCTCGTGGGGAGATGACTTGTTCGAGATGGCTACTTCACTGGCTTGAGAGGTTTCTCCAATAGGTCGACTTTCTGCGCAAGGCCGACAATACCCTGGGTATACAATCAATTCGATAGCCAAGTATGAGGTGCTCCTATGCTTACTCCCTCCCATGATTAATGGTACATTAGCTTGACCACACGAAAAACAAGCAATCTTCGAGGGAGGAACCTGACTCTTGGGTTGCGTCTGCCGCTTGCGCTTTGTTGTCGGAGAGCCTGCAAGGTCTTGGGCAGACTTACGCGACATGGGTCTCCGTTTTGGTCTTCCACTCTCGGTTGAAGGTTTGATTAGTTTCATAGCATATGACGGCTGGGCAGCCTATGACATCTCTATTAGTACGTTTCGACGTACTACATTCACACGCGTACGTTTTGTATTTGAGTGAGTTGGGAACCTTCAGGGAGCCGATACGCCAAATATTTCTGTTCAGGTGGTTCCTGCGACCATGAGAGCGTAAGAAAAATAAGAGCAGTTAGACAAAGCAGAATTCAGCACAATGTCCATAAGAATTTTGCGATTTTCTTCGATTTTTTCCTTGGACCCCAGCCAACGCGAAAAGGTGTCCCAGATATATGAACTTGCCATCTTGAAATGAAATTCGACGACCTGCTTGGGAGGTAACTCCGTCAGAACACTGGTTTCAGACGTAGACGGATCTTGTAGTGGCGTCATGCTAGGGAACGGAACGATGGTGGAGACCGTGAGGTCACCAAATGACTCAGAATCGCTGAGTGCAGAGACAAACTCGCACGTAGCAGGTCCACGAGGAAATACCCAACGATCTGAAGGGGCATCTCGGAACTCTATCACGATATCAAAGTCCTTGACAGCTGCTTGATATTGGTATTGTTGTGCGGCGGAAGGTGATGTAGGAAGGGGCGTACTCAACGAGTCGGTTCCCGGCGCACTCGATTGCGAGGCAGTAGCAGAAATACCTGTCACTGGAGAATTTGTTAGCGACTGGATGAGAAGACCAAGAGTCTTGAGCTGATCCGGCGTTGCCCGCCCGGAAGCAGCAAGTTGTAAGAGATTTGCGAGGGTTGGATTTGATGTTGCTGCAGCATTGACTTGAGAGATCAGGCCGGGAGGTAATACGGGTAAGGTAGAAGATATGGATGACAACAGTGCATTCGATTCCCCGGTAGATGTAAATGATGAGGATAACAAGGTCCGAGGTTTGTGAACTGCCTGCGACAACGAATTTCCTGGCGCCGGCTGGTACACAAACGTTGTCGGTTGGGAGACTATCACAGGAAGCGTGCGATAGTAGACTTCGAACACTGTCGTGTCCATAAAGAAGTGGGGGCCAATTTGGAGTGTGCATCTGCCACGGTTATAAATGGTATGCGGGGGTGGCAGGACATCAGGTTGTTTTCCTCCTCTTCCGCGACTTGAGAACTTTGGAAACATTCCGCGAAGCCATTTATCCCTCGCTACGATGATGACAGTGAGTGATGGTCATGCTCAAACGCCTGGTTGACCTAACATTGTTTCAGCGATTGCAAAATTACAAAGCTGAACAAGGTCAGGCGGATCACATATAGATTTACGAACGACTGCTCACCTTTCTGCGGGTGATTTCAGATCCGAGGGTTCACTGTCGCTGCTCCCGACCGGCCAGTCCGGAACGTTGCCGACAGGCAGGTTCAGTGCTTGAGCGCGAATCATCAAGTGTATGTGGAGGTATTTGTTTGGCCATGTTGTTCGACATCCCCTCTAGATAATTAGTATCATGTCACGTAAGATCTGTCCTGAACCTCCATCTCTTGCAAAACATGAGCACGCGCGTTCGTGAGTCTTTCTGGCTTGTAGGCCCTCTCGAAAGTGTCCAACGCATCAGATAGAAAAAGGCGGGACGGTATTCCGTCCAGTTTCTAAGGCACGGCCCCGCGCCGCCGAGATCACCTCAACGCAACCACCCGAGGTACAGAAGACTCCGCTTTCTCTTCCTTCCGATAACGCACCCGCCGTCGTTATTTCGACGCGGGCCACTTCAACACAACCAATGCCCGAGGTACAGAAGACTTCACTTTCACTTCCTTCCGATAGCGCTCCCACCGCCGCAATTTCGACGCGGTACGAATCACCAGCTACGAGTTCTCCAAAGAGGCCCAGAAAGGTGCGGCGACCTACAACACCAGTATTTGATGTGGATGCGGACCCTGGCGAGGATTTGGATCCGACGTCCGTCACTATGGCTGCCCTGTGCGAAGACACTGGTCAGGGCCGCGTCAGTAGTAGAGCTGCGCAAATTCTCGACAACCATCTTGCCTGGAAGAAGTCGAGTAAGGAGAAAAGGATGAGTATGAAGATGCTGATGGAAGCAAAAAAGTACGGCAGAAGGGAGGATGGAGATGCTGCACAAGTGAGGCGTTCGGAGCGCGAATTGGAACAGATCTCAGCCGCCGACGAAACAGCTGTAAAATCATCTACCCAACTAGTCTCTGAACATCCCTCAACCATCGAGGATACCTCTGGACAAGGTTTTGACTACTCCCAAAACGTTGCCACCAGTCGATACAATGTTCAAATCCGAATTGGTCCCAATGGAGAGACCATTGTCGATGAAGAATCTTTGTTTGTTGATCGTCATGCTGAAGAAGATACCGGAGAGTACACCCACGTCGAGGAATCTGACGTCACGAAATTTATCAATTCCGCTACATATTCAAAGCGGTTTCGCGGATCACGTTGGAGCGCCGAAGAAACAGAGTTATTCTACGATGTGAGTTGGTTCTGTGGGATTGCTTGTGCTGAGCTTGACGCTTTTCCAGGCTTTGTCACAGTTCGGCGAGAATTATGAACTGATTTCATACGTACTACCCGGTCGGGATCGTAAAGCTTGTAAAAACAAATTCAAGACCGAGGATAAGAAAAATTCCCGGCGGATAAATTACTGTTTGAACAACCGCAAGCCGTATGGTGCGTATCCCACCCAGAGTTCACTCGCTTTCTCACTCACGCCCAAATGCAGACATGCAAGCACTCTCCCGTATGACCGGGAAGGATTTCAGTGGCCCTACCCCCGAAATTCGAGCCCCAGCAACATTGTCGTTGGCAGAGCCAAAAAACAAACCGAAAACCGACCAACCACTTACTCCAGGACAGACCACGGGCTCATTGTTGACTGCTGCTGAATATGTTGAGGAAGTGGTCGGAGACATTTCTAGTTTTGATCCAGAGTGAACAATATCATGTGCTTATAGAAAAATCTTCATCCTTCGAAAGCGAGCATCATCTGAGCCGGGGTAGCTCAGCTGGGAGAGCAACAGACTGAAGACATCAGCATTTTCTGGAGGTCCCGTGTTCAATCCACGGTCCTGGCATTTTTTTTCTCTTGTTTATCCACTACCGGCAAGACTCAGAACCGCAGATTTTCCAGCGACTCTATCTCAAGATGGACTTCTAGAGTCGCTCGATTCTGAAGTATGCTTATTGCGCCAAATCTCACGTGTCCCGTTTGTTTGCCGGGGTATCTCCGACATACAGTCATCGCAAGCGGTACTACAAGTACATCCCGTCATAATGGGCGGGTCCTCTAGTACTTGGGTGGTCTGTCAAAGCCTAGAGGTGTGTCTTCAGTTCTTCTCGGACTGGAAAGTGACCCGCTCAATTACAAGTTGACCGGGATCACATCGATACCTGATCTGGCGGGCTTCTTAAAATTCTGTGGAAGCGGCCTGGCAGTTCTGAGCCCTCACGCGCACGTGACAAACGCGAGTCGGTCGCAGTGCCATCCTATACCTCCAGACAACCCCAAACGTCGCCTCGATAAAGATGGCCCCACGTCGTGCTGCCGTGCCCGAAGAGAGCATGCCCCCACCCAGCCGGCCATCGAGTCCTCCAGTAATGGATGACATCGAAGAGGTAAGCTATCAAGGTCCCAACCACGTCGTCATCTAATTTTTCCAGACGCCCTTCTTCGACAATGTAGACGAGCTCCAACAACAAGTATGATCATACCACCCAGATCCTCCGTAACTCTGACCTTCTCAGGGCATAAACGTGCAAGATATTCTCAAACTCAAGGTAAATTAGCTCTTCGCTCTCCCTAAAGTATCTCACGCGTTCGTCAGGGTGCTGCGATCCACACTATATCTGGGGTCGTGATGACGACTCGTCGGCAACTCCTCAAGATCAAGGTCAGTAATTTGAGTCTATAAGGGCTTGCATGTTCATCGTTTCGTGTCGTAGGGCATGTCAGAAGCGAAAGTCGAAAAGATCAAGGTAACAACCTGAGTATATGCGTTCCCTGACGCCCTGACCTTGCTGTTCCCCACTTAGGAAGCTGCACATAAAATTGCCGTAGCATGCCTGTCTCTTGAACATGATCCAGGGACTCATTCACGTACAGGGCTCTTCGTTCGCGACAGGGGTTGAAGTGCAAGATCGCCGGAAGCGCGTCCTCGTGATTAGTACGGGTAGCAAATCCGTCGATGCCATTCTTGGAGGTAATAGGCTTAACTTAACTTCTAAAAACTATGAAGTTAAGCTGTCTTGAACAGGCGGAATTATGTCTCAATCAATAACAGAAGGCAAGTATCTGTTATCGAAGGTCGTTGATTCTGATGATCTTATTCGAAGAAGTATACGGTGAGTTTCGTACAGGAAAGACACAGATGGCGCACACGATGTGCGTGGTAGCTCAGCTCCCACCTGAATTGGGGGGAGCATCAGGGAAAGTACGTCCTTCGTGCTCAGTCCCCCCGTTGTCTCTCGTAGTTTACTCGACTAGGTAGCGTACGTCGACACCGAAGGTGTGTGAGGGTAGTCCACCCCACTGCACCAAGCTTATAGCACTCCAAGGCACCTTTCGTCCTGATCGTATTCGGTCAATTGCGGATCGCTTTGGCGTAGACGGGACAATGGCGTTAGAGAACATCCTTTACGGTGGGCCGAAACGCAATCCACTTGACTGCTACTCACCATCTACTTAAAGCCCGAGCATTTAATAGCGAACACCAGGTCATGGCTTTCCAGTTGGCCATCTTTGAGTGCTCATGTTAAACGTGTAGATGGAACTGATAAATGAGTGCTCCCTTCGTTTCGCCGAGGACAAGGACTTCCGGCTCTTAGTACGTCATCATCTCCTTTTGTGTGGCATTGAAATTTGAACGTTTGATAGATTGTCGATTCTATCATGGCCCTCTTTAGGGTCGACTACTCCGGAAGAGGGGAGTTGAGCGAAAGACAGCAGAAGGTACACGCATACTCGAAACATTGAGCCAAAAATACTCATACGTCTGCGTAAAGCTCGCTCAGGTAATACTCGCTTGCACTAAGGCATCGAGGATCGTCGTAGACACTGTTACAGATGCTCTCCAAGCTCACAAAGTTATCTGAAGAATATAATGTTGGTAATTCGACCCCTTCACATTTCTTTGTTCATTGTCCCTCGGATAGATCGCAGTGCTCATTACGAATCAAGTCCAGTGTACCATCTTGTCATTCTTTCTTCCATGCTGTTGTCTAATAGTCTCTAGCTGACCCTGGGGCAACCATGACATTTGTGGCTGGTGGCGCTCTAAAGCCAATCGGGGGTCACATTCTCTCACATTCTTCGGCAACTCGTATATTTCTGCGGAAGGGTAAGTACGCTGGTAGTGTGCAGAAAAGAAGACGATATTGATTTGGTGTGTTCTTGATATAGGTCGCGCGGAAGAGCGCGTAGCTAAGCTGGTCGATAGTCCTGATCGCCCAGAAAGCGAGGCGTCCTATAAGCTGGATGAAGGTGGCTGGGCCGATGTCTGAAACTGTACCTTTCCACGAGGCTCGAACTTCGGCCCCATCTCGTTTCTTGTTGCTAGATGCTGTTTTTGACCCCAATGCACGCGCTAGATTTAAACCACCTAACTTGAACGTAGGTGTGAATGATTGGGTCCAGGATTCACTTCTCGCTGGTCCTAAAATATTACGTGTTTCCTGCAACGTAGCCGCCATAGTTGGCATGAGGGCTGACATGCCCGGCGTAAGTCTTCGTTTTAAATACCGCTCTAACTGAACATCAGCCAGGGGTACGAATCTCAAACCTGTGCACACACGTATAACCCGTTTTCACCTGCTCAGCAACGTCCAACGTCTCCTTTAGGCGGATACCAGGTCTGCTAGTCTGGCCATCGTCGATGCATAAGTACCTACCTTACTCGAACCACAGGTTTGAATA
Source organism: Tylopilus balloui (assembly GCA_038089995.1). Classification (NCBI taxonomy): domain Eukaryota; kingdom Fungi; phylum Basidiomycota; class Agaricomycetes; order Boletales; family Boletaceae; genus Tylopilus; species Tylopilus balloui. The sequence continues at coordinate 202,959 of JBBPLW010000008.1, read as the reverse complement.
CAATATGGGACACCCCGATCAGATGAGTTGTTTGCTCATCAATCACTTGAGACAGATGCGGCGTCATCTAGCTGCCAACAGTAAACTCCGGGCTTTTCCCGGTGAAACCCAGTTTGATTCAAGCGAGTGGCACCATGCGGTGCACAGAAATCAGAAAAGCACGTTCTTCTCACAGCACTTCGCATATAAAGTCATTAAGGACAATGAATGATCCGCGAACCAGGTCAGCATGTTGTTCGTTGTAGCCTCGCTGTCATTCGTCGGCGTAGCCGTAGCTCACTCAACTTGCGCCTTGCTATCACTCTACCCTAACATCGAAGCATGTGTCGATCTGCCATTGCAATACTCCTGCGAAAATACCACCACGTTCACCAATTCATGCTGTAACGTCGTGAAAGGCGGCCTTGTGCTGCAAACTCAGCTGTGGGATACTTATACTGGTTTAGAAAGATTCGGACAATTGCTGCCTCAGGGAAGTTGGGGCATCCACGGTCTGTGGCCAGACAACTGCGATGGGTGAGAAACATCTCGTATACAATTCTTGACTTCCTAACTGCGTTCAAGTTCTTATGACCAATACTGCGACCTGGCAAGGCAATACGACCCTAACCCGTCACCAAAAGCCTTCCCTAATGGCACTGTCATCCCTCCCCACAAGGGTCCTAGCGTTAGGACGTTCATTGAAAAGTTTGAACGGTTCGATCTGTTGAGGTACAGTGAGTACATTACGTAAATAGGTGGACTGCCAACAATTATTCACATGCTCGACAGTGGACACATTTTGGATCAACCAAGGTGCGCCAAACGACGAGTTCTGGGCACATGAGGTTTGTGATTGCGTGACTGTGCTACACTAGGTTTCACTAGCACATGTGGTAGTTCTCGAAGCACGCGACGTGCACCTCCACTTTCGATGCTGCTTGTTATGGGCCGAGTTACAACAAACATCAAGAAGTAGTTAATTTTTACGAGACCGTGGCGAAGGCATTCCAAATGTTTCCGACATACAATATGCTAGCAGCGTACGTGCCCCTCCGCGAGGCTCCCATTCCACTGATCGGTTTCCAGGGCGGGCATTCTCCCCTCTAACAAGACAACGTACACACTTGTGAACATCACCAATGCTCTGTATTCACAAACTGGCGCAACCCCCTACCTTGGATGCAGCAATAATGGGACTGTTCTTGACGAGGTTTGGTACTTCAACCATGTCTTGGGCACAGTGAGTACTCTGGCTAGCGATGCGTGAACCAACCCAATGTTTTCAAATCTACGCAGGAACAATACGGGAGGTTCAAGCCGGTCAACTCGACCACCCCATCAAGCTGCAATGAAAATAGTATCTGGTACTATGAACGAACGATTGGATCAGAACGTCGAGTTACCTATTAACCGTAGATTAAAAGGACAATTGTCTTGACGCGTCGAATGAACCCCAAGAGTCATGTGACTGACACGACGCGACGCGATGAACAAACATGTGAAAACAATTTCATTGGTCTGTCTATGCGGAACGTCATGATAATTCCGGCGTGGGTGGCCACCTTCACTCCCACCGCCATCTGTAAACTCGGATATGACTGTTCGACTTGACCTCGACGCGCCTGTGTCAGAATCAAGCACTCGGAGGGCCCTCCTGGACATCTCGCTCGCAGTCGCCAAGTGCAAGAAAATTGTGGTGGTCACCGGAGCTGGCATCTCGTGTTCGTGCGGGGTACCAGTAAGCTATCGTCTGGTACTACCCCACCCTCGAAGAAACTGATGTTGTAACAGGACTTCCGCTCACCGGACGGGCTGTATGCGCTAGTTAAGCAGCAACATCCCGATGTCGTCTTAAAGGGTCGCGACCTCTTTGACGCGTCGCTGTTTCGTGACAAAACATCAACGGCTGTATTCTATACTTTCATCTCTCAGCTCAAGCACCGGATTGATTCTGCCACACCCACGCCTACGCATCGCTTCATTAAAACACTCGATACCAGACAGAAGTTGCTGCGTTCCTACACACAAAACATCGACGGCCTTGAAGAAAAGGTCGGACTTCGTAGTAACCCAAGTCAGGAAAATACTTCTGGAAAAGGAAAAACGAGGCTGAGGGCCGCAGAAGTCCGCAATGTTCAGCTACATGGAGATATCCATCGTGTCCGCTGCACCTTGTGTTCCTTGGATCTGCTCTGTACGGAAAGTTTTCTGCGCATGTTCAACCAGGGGGTGGCTCCAGAATGTCCCGAGTGCAAGTTACGTTGTGAGTACTTCGCACTGGGTCATTTGGAACTCGTGACTAAGTTTGCCTAGCGGAAGCACGCTTGGCCAGGTCGGCTCGACCTCTTAAAGTCGGAAACCTTCGCCCGGCTATCGTACTATACGATGAAATGCATCCATTCGGGGAGGACATTGGATTGATTCAAACGCAAGACATTGGACGGAAACCCGATATGCTAATCATCATGGGCACTTCCCTGAAGGTTCACGGGCTTAAGAAACTTGTAAAGGATTTTGCCAAGGCTGTTCACGCCTCGAAAACATCCACAACAGGTGGTTCAAAAGCGACCAAGAGCTGGCAGGGCAAGGTCGTCTTCGTGAACAAGACACCACCGGGAAGCGAGTGGGAGGACGTGATCGACTATCATGTTTCCGGGGAAACTGATGGGTGGGTACAAAAGGTCATTGAGGACTGGAAGAAGATGCGGCCATCAGACTGGGAGGTTCAACAAACACTGGACAGTGACGGTGTGTTTAAGGTTACGAAGGAGTCAGCACCTGTGGCCACGCGGAAAAAGTGTAAGTGTTCGATCCTCCCCTCGGATACTTTATTCACTGTATGTATAGCCGCATACAGGCGAAAATCGTTCGTAGAGAACGCTCACCAAGACGAGGCCGTGTGTTTGGTCACCCCTCCCTTCAAACCAGTATTAAGTGCACCATCATCACCTGTTAAACGACGACAATCGGGCTGCCACTACTCTGATATCGAGTCAAGTCCACGGAAAAGAAAGGGCATGTACAAGGTTGCTAGTTGCTCAGAGGGAGTGGAGATGGGAGAAAGACGGCTCCTGTTTCTGGATACGACGAATTCCACCTCGCAGCTCGACAGCCCAAAGGCATTGGAATTTCAGTCCTCGAGGCCATCTGGCCGCCAGCCAAGGATCCGAACATTGTCGAAAGGACCCAGGACAAGAAGCGTTACACGACCGAGCGTGGAAGTGTGGGTGGAGATCAAAAAAACATAAATCGACAGGACAACCTAGAATGTAAATTAGCATTGTATTCTAAGTCTGGCACCTACAGGCCTAATGTGTCATATTTACAACCATGAACAATATCGTCATCATCGTAGCCGAACTCACTTGCCAGTAGCCGAAGAAAACTGCTAAAATAGCTCCAAGACGACGATACAAGGCCCCCAGGATCCCGTTCTCTATCACTCACTAATTAACTCGGAAACGCTCCAGTCCTCAAAAGAACCGTCCGGGAGATATCGTCGAATGATCAACGGGATTTTTCGCTGTGAGAGTTCCTTGATGGCAATCTGCAAGGCATCGGTCTCGCCGTCCAGAGGAACGAGGACGGGGGCGTTCATGCTATCCAAAACATGGCCGGTGAGCGAAATGAATGGGGGAGTCGCGCAGGGGTCGGGAGACATACCTGATTTGCAGTGCCCGAGTCCCCAGTATTCGCGCACGCTCGTACTTGGTCAGGTAGGGGGTAGTCACTCTGATTTTATTTGGTTGCCTTTCGCCTTGCAAGCCAGAGGCAGCATGTTCCTGAGGCGGCTGCTCGTCTGCGTTCACCATTTCTTGGTCATGATCCGCGCCATTAACACCATTGGGGTGGGAGACCTCGCCGTTGAGGTCTTCCCTCTGTTCTTCGGCCTGCTCACCCTCGGGTAGCTCGTTCGCCAGCAGATCATAACTCTCATCCTATCTGCGTTATGAGCGTATGGACCGCCCTGATGGACCACTGCACGCACGAAAGCGCCATCGTTATAGCTGGAGAACGGGACCACAGTTTGCGTCTGGAACGGGTGAAGGAAGGGCACGCACCTCGGACCGTCGTAGTCATAGTCATCCCCTCTTCCACCGCCGTATCCGTCGTCCGACATTCTGCAAGTGTTCAGCGAGAAAGGTGATGGGCTTTTTCAAGTTGGTCGGTTGTTACGTAATCTGCACCACCCTTCTTCGATGCGTCGCAAACTGTCGGTCCGTGTCTGTGATTGCGTGTCTTGCAGCGCGGAGAGAGCCTTGACTCGGGTCGATAGCGTTATTGCCTTCGAAGCTGGTCGATCATTCATCTACACGTTCCATGCTGCCCCACTTTCCACGGATCTGCATCCCAGCGATCGACGCCAGCATTCTGCGCCGTGGTAGCCCGAACACCCCCCCCCGCGTCGTCAGCCCACCAATCCGTTTCTTCGCCGATCAAAGAGCACCCTAGTATGTTAAGAAGTACGGTCGTCTTATTAGCTCGTCCTCCGAGAACGATGATCTGATTGTCCGTTTAACCCTTTTCCGCGACGTTGCGATGTATATACGAGAGAACTTGGCGCTGGTGTTCGATATCAGCCGACCGTCCCGCTATCAAGCCCGCAAGTAGTTAAACGATAGCCTTTTTGTTTGACCTTTGGCCTTGATGTTGTCATCGGTCGCCAATTTTCCTCTCCAACCTTTTCCCCGTTGTTTTCGCTCCGGTCGTATAATCCAAGAGAGAAGAGCACTGAAATGTATAGAGTGACCGGTGGCCATGCGCATGGCACTTGCCGCACCTTTCGCGGAAGTCGATCTCCATGGCGTGCCGAGGATGGCTCCGGTGTGCCTGCGACATATCGCTCTTGGAATGCCGACTTGACCAATCACTACCTCCTCGCCATCCCCACTTCTACGTACACCTTTCCCCCTTCATCCCCGTAGCGTACTATGTCTGAACAAAGACTGGGTAGATCATGGGGCACTCGCTTTGATTCCCTCACGTCCTCCGACTCTCTTTCCTCCACCCCTGAAAGTGCCCTCGCGAGCTCGCACCTCGTGTCTTCCCCGCCGCGCAGCGTTTCAGCTGACGAGGGCAATAGCGTCCAGGATTCCCATGACAGGATCCTACCGGACGCGAGCATCTTCATCGGAAGGTACGTGACAAGCTCTTACTACATCCTTGGCTGATATCAAGTCCGTCAGTTTGCCATGCCACATCGAGCATCCCGACTTGACGAACATGCTGGCTCAACATCTGTCTGAACATCCTCAAATCAAAGGTATCAAAGTTGTTCGTGATTCCAAGGGCGGTACTTGTGCATTCATCCAGTGTCAGGTCTGTCGTTCTTTCCGGTACACCCAGTTCGCTCTTTCTTAACCGGCCTCAATTTAGGATTCCGAGGCAGCTTCTGTCCTTATGAATAACCTCCATATCGCGCCGCCGCAGCCCTTCTTAGGTCGATATCTTCGATACGAACCCGCCCGCGCATTTCGGACTTTACTCATCTCATACCGGTGAGCAATATTCCTCTCGCAGTGTTTCCTTGGATGTATGCACGAACAACAGCGCATATATGCATGTTTTATTCGAGCTAGTCTGACTTTTATCGTAGAAGCCCCAGACAATATGTTCGACAAAGAGATGCTTCGAGGAAAACGAACTTCCTGCCGACCGAAGACTCTCGGGTCGTTGAACTTCAGTTACCGAATGCTTTGAGGATCGTCAAGACACCCGGATCCAAGTCAGCGCGTAATTTCGCATGATTTTTGATTGTCTAACAAAGTATTCTAGGCAGCTAGCTGTTCTGTACAACTCAGCTGCTTTGGAAGCCTCACCTACTGACGGCGCTGACCCTGGCTTATTGCTCGTCCCTCTTCTCTACGATGCTGAGGTAACGTTAGACCTTTCAAAGGCTCATCCAACTCATTTAGAACGTAGTCCCTGTTGCGAATTGCATCTGTATTTGGAGTCGTCGATTATTTTGGGCCATACGCACACGAGAGCGAGAACGGTCAAGTATCAACGAGTTTTCCGGTTTTCCATGATGGCCCGCGCTCCCCCGTTATGGACCCCGGCTGCTGGAAAGTGAAATGGGCACATCGAGACGACTGCGTTAGTGCCCTTGTGGTATGTTGGCCGATGCATGTCATATCTGTGAATTCTAATTCCATTCGCCTCCGTGACAGACGCTTCGCAGAATCCCTCATTTAACTGTTACATGGGCTCACCAGTCGCATACAGCTCCTCGCGAACAGGGACTTTATAATCCACGTGCGTTACCGGGTATTCCGGCCTCCCACTCTTGGCGTAGTCGTGGGACGGGTCATGCTCTACGCTCGCCTTCGGGCTTCTTCCCGGCTAGCCACACCTTTCCTGTCCTCCGTACTACCCAGAATCACCCAGTTGTTGAATGTCCTTCGGGTATTCAAGTTGCTGACCCGAGCTCCGGATGTGATGTCTGGGAACAGGACTCGTCCCCTATCCCAAGCAGAAACTTTCTTCCTTCTCGGCCGTCTCGACCAAGAGCACTTTCATTGACGCATGATCGGCCTCAGCCAACGGCGTCGCTTCCTTCGCGAGAGTCAACTGGACAACTGTCCTTCACGAATTGGGAAACGACTAATCGCACCCGGTGGGCGGACCATATTGAGTCGATGGAATTCGGAGGCAGCCCGAGGTTAGCAATCTCATTCCTTCTTCAGTATCGATGACACTCTTTGTGCAGGGTGGTTGGACCCAATCTCACTTCTTCGCCGTATCTTGGTCGTCATATCGCGTCCTCGGACAGCGGTTGCCATGCTTCACAAAAGAATGACAGTCAAGAAATCGATGCTGGCATCTCTCACACGCCTGATTCTGAGACATCTCTTGTCACGCCGAGAACGACCGGGTCCTTCATGCTTCGTACACCTACCAACGCCAGCTATATGGGGGATTTCCAAAGCATGTCTTTCAGGAACTATGACAGTCAAGGTTCACTCCCGCAGCTCACACAGGAGAAACGGGATGATCATGTTGTCGATCCCACGACCATCTTTGTCGGCGGCCTAGAAATGTTTGGGCCAAATGCTTGGGATGAAGGCAAGGTCCGAGCATTGTTCTCAAAATACGGAGGGATTGAAGCGGTCAAAGTTATTCGACCAAGTATGGCTTTTCATTTGTTGCCATATCCATGATTAACATTTTCGCCAGCTAACAAGCGTTCCGCTTTCGCGTTTGTCAAGTTCAATAATACGGAGGCTCCTGCCAGAGCTGTCAAGGTGGAGGTGAGTTACCGTTCGCCTGGCTGTTCACGTTTTTTCATTCAGTCTGTCAGCATAACCGAATGCTGGACGGCCGTTTGATTCGCGTGCAATTTCGAGATTGGAATCCGGCTTATCGGCCCTCCTGGCGACCAGGACTCAAAAAGGAGCCAGATTCGCAACCAACGGGGGCTAGTGATGACTTAAGTCTCGATCCAAAGCTGCCTAAACCTGGCATCGTTGATATCGCAACCCGGATATCAGATCTACAGCTCGCAGACTCGCCGACCCAACCTGCGCCACCGTCATCTGGTGAAGCCTGCGATCTGAATGAAGTACTGGACTGGACTGGCGTTCAATCACTGGAGGTTTCTTCTACCGATGACCCTCTGTGTAGCCCAAAAAAAGAAGTCCATGGGCCGTCGGACACCAAGCAAAATGAGCCTACCGCACCGGATACGACGCTTGTGTCCCCCCAGACATCCGTGATATCAGCCGCGGCCTTGCAGGGGACATATCCGGGACCTACCATCCAATACTATCACGGATGGGTCCCAAGTTATGCCCCACAGCTTCCGTATCAGATGCCTTTTGCCGGCCAGCCTTACCCTGGCTATTCCTTCCCTCCACCCGTAGCTCCGGCCCCTCCGCAGAGTGGCGGGTCAGACAGCAGTGGAGCTCCCTCGAACACCCCTATTCCTATTGGTCCAGCCCACAATGCGTATCCAGTGTGTAGGTTGCGATTCTTTTTTTTCTTATGCTGACCGTTTTGTAGGCATTTATGCCTTATCCTCCTTCGCTCCAAGTTGGCCATGGTTCTGATTCGGCCCAACCAACTGCTGGTCACCCGGGAGTCGTTAATAACCCTACTCTACTTCACACACAAGCTCCCCTCATCCCAACCGGGTTCATCCAGGGCGACCAGGGAATGCTTGTTCCTGTCTATCCCCCCGATGCGCTGAACCAATACATGGCTGGAAATCAGGACCAAGGTCAAGCTCCTTCTAATTCCGGGTCTGCTGACGGGCAACCTCCAGTAACATGGCGGCCGTATCCACCACCTCCTATTTGCCCACAGACAGTCATCTTTCACTCATACATCAATCCGCCGTTAACAGCCCAGCCCGCTCATCATCTGGGGACTCACGCATGGATACCAGGCCATACATGGAACGGAGTTACACCACAGTTTGGGAACCCCCAGGGAGTGCCCGGTCGTCGGATCTCGTCTTCCCCCGCTGGAGTGCCTGCCTCAATTCCGGTGACCTCGAGTTTCGAGCGTGGCTTAGTGCCCCCTCGTCGACAATACCGTCGAGACAATCATGCTCAGCACCACAAGAATAACTTTGCCCGTGGTACAGCTGGTCGGTTTGGCAAAGCTCCCTTTGACGTGCCGCGACCCCCATCAGATATTCAGCCAGCAGCGGCTCCTCAGATTGCATTGCCGGACACTCCCATTGATGCGAACTGGCAGCGCTGGAACACGGACCAGGGCAATCTTGCGTAACTCCTGAACTCCTACTTTCCTTTCGTTTTGTTCTTTTATTCCGTTTACACTTTCAGAAGTTCTTTTTCAAACACGAAAAGATTCCTTCACCTATCATGGTACATGGTTCTGGGAGCATTTGGGCCGGGACATTCCCTGATCTTGCCTGGCACGTTGCGTTCCATTTCTTTCCATTGTTATGTCCAACGTCCCACAGGTCTTGGTTCCTGGGGACATCACGAGTAGCATGGAACTGAATCATACCTCAGAGTGTAGGGTATCCTTTTATTTACGCGGTTTCTCGTAATGTTTTGAGAAGGGCGAGGCACTGTGTTTGCTCTGAGCAGCACCAGATTGACGACCGTTCGTATACTGTTTAACGTGTTTGACCTCCATGAGCCAGGGCCATAGTTTGCCAGGGAATCATTCAAAGGCCTCCGAGTGCAACGACGTGGTTGGCGGTTGCATCAGGGCAAGAGCATCTGCGACTCGCGCAGCCCTGCCCGCGGATCGAGGAAAGATCCCCTGCAGAGGGGTGAAGAAAAACATTGGTGCAGTGCATACTTTTTCGTTCTCGATCGCCGCACACCGCCGAGAAGGAAAGGTTTTTCAGGAGAGCCAAAGATGTGAATTCACGAAACTGGTGACATGTCACCGAAGGCTTCGAGTTCCTTCAAACAGACCAAGCGACAAACACGACAGACGACACGGGGTCCTGTTCTCGTCAACACGACCCTGCTGAGGAAAAAGAAAAGTCCTATAGTTGCCGTCACGTCCAGAAATCAAAAATAGCTGCCATCAACTGTCCAGGCAAAATCGAAAGAAGGAAAACAATTAAAAGCGAATCGTCACATCGGTAAAAAAAAAAAAAAAGGGAATACAATGTACTTGTCGAATAAAGTGACATGGACGGGAAAGCGTGAATTATACTGATATCGTGCCATTGTGGGGTATGAGAATGGGTTTGAGATACGTGAGATGCCAGCGTAATCAATGAACGTGAGGATGAGCCATCTGCAAAAAGTCGTCAGGTGAGCACCAATGTCGGTGGAGGAGTCCCGACGCGACGTACATGGAATCATGAAATACACTTGCTGCAAATGCATACGTAAAAATGATTATGTCGTCAGGCAACGGTGTCTAGGTAATTATTAAGTGGTGGTGTAAAACGTAGTGCGCGCGTTGTACACTGCAACAAGATTCGTCAGTCCAAGAAGTCGGTTATCACTCGAGCGACACCTTGCCTTTTACAAACAGGGAAAGACAAGAAATATGCTTGCTATGTTCGTTTATTTCCTGGGATCCAGGATAAATGTACACTGCCGGCTCCAGCAATGTAAACTTTGGCGCGCACACGACACACCTACAAAGAACATCAAGATGTTGAGTGTATACACGGAAAACCGTACGTACAGTGTCTGCGACCTCTGCTTTCTGAAAGTTGATGTGCAGATCACCATTGGGCATCCTCGTGATCTGATCCACTTCGCCGAAGGACTTGCGACGTCGAGGAAAAGGAGAATGTAAAATTAGGAGTAATCATACGCAGATATCCAATGCCACATACTTGACACCATCTCTGAATAGCGTCCAATCGCCTGGTGTCATTCAGCGGGATACCACTGACGACAAGCTTCTTCTTTTTAACTTGCCTTGTCGGACTGCCCAATGAAGACAAAGAAAGCCGAGGCCCGCCGGTCTTCCCAGCGAACAAGACATGTGGTTGCGAATCGTCTGGTTCCTCTACGAAGATCTGATGTAGAGCCCCTGAGTAATCCCGCCGAGACTTGGATGAGAATGAAAAGCGGGTTGTTTCACTCTTTGGTGACGAGGGTGACACCATTTGCCGCTCTGGGAGATGTGGCGCGGAAGCAGGGTACTGTGGGCGCAATGACGGAGATGGTACGGTACCACTGTCATTTTTGAAAACGGGGTGGGACTCTATTCCCCCCGGTTGTGATAGGACACGCAGTGAGCCGAAAAGGGATGGCATCTTCGATGGCGGTATAGTTGGTACAGGAGATTCACCATCCTCGTGCACGGACATGGTGGTGGGGGTAGCGATGGAGGAACAGGTGTTAGAAGATGAGATACTTGGCCGCGATCGTGATCGGTCAGTGAGAGAGTCGCCGGGGGTTATACGTGCATCTGTGTCTGGGACAGATGCGGACGAGAAGTGACCCAAAACGCTTGGTCGCCACCGCCACGAAGAGGCGCGAGGAACGCTGCAAATTTGGGGGACATTTCGAGGTAGTGATGTTTGGAGACTCGTGCTTCGTGAATGATAAGACCGACCGCACGTGCCCGAGGTGAGGTCCCCTCGAGATGGGTGGTGAAACATGGAGAACCTAGACGGACTGCTTGATGCCGCAGTTCTCGGAGAGGGTGATACAGAGCGTCGAGAGAGATGAAAATGTCGTAATGGTTGAAGAGGGTTGATAAGTCGGACCGTTGATCGGGGAGTAGCTATATCTGTCGGCGCAGACTCGTGGGATGGCTATGTTGGTACTTATCAGGTGACATGCCAACCAGAAGGCCGAGATTGCGAACGAACCTGATCGAGGAGAGAATCTTCTGGAGGACATTCCAGTGCAATGTCTGGATCGACGACGACATAATCATGCATACTATCGGCGTCGTCTAAGCTGCGGCGGAGAGCTGCCATGCTCAGATGGGGATAGGCGAGGTATGGGTTACTCTGGGTACCGACCGGGTCGACATCTGCAAGGTCCAGGACGTCCGGGGGAGTAGATGCGTGGAGCTCGAACAGCCAACGGGAGAGACGGCTGGAGCGACGGCGAAGGGTGGTGTCGAAGAGAAATTGGGCGCGTGGAGACGCGTCTGGTTTGCGGAGGGTCATGGTGGAGGATGGAGAGCCGCCGTGGAGGGTGGCGGTATCGTCTAGGAGCAATTTAACGGGGAATGCACGGTTGATACGGATGGAAATTTACATACGGGAAGGAGGGGGGTCGAGAGGGGAAGCAAGGCTGGGGGTGAAGTCATTATAAAGTGCAGCAGCCGAGTTGGGCTGTGGGTGAACCGAGCCGACCGACAGCGAACTGAGGTGGGCAAGGTCGACGGACATCTGAACGGAGCAGTGCCACGCCGAGGTAGAATACACAAACCTGTGGAAAAAAAAAAAAGTACGGTGAGGGCAAGAAAGACGTTCAAGGGTAACAAGGCAAGTCGTGAAGTCCAACTCGAACATGTGGCGGGCTCATTACGACAACCGCCCAAGAACAGGAAAATTTAGCACACGGCCAGCGGTCAACGGCGAAGGCGACTCGACTGCCTCCTTGACGTGAGCTTGGCACCGCAGTTGCGGATCGCTGCAGAGACTCGAAACATCGCTGGCATCCGACTCGACATGTCGCACATCGAGCAACCAGATACCCTACATCTACGTCCGTCCCTGCTCGACCTGCACAACACCCGCGACAACCCGGTCCGCGATGCTCCCGAATAACTTGGCAGAAGACGTCTCCTGGTATCGTTTCAGAATATCGGATGCCCTGAGCTCGGTTCCGTCGTCGGGTCCTCCTACAGCGCTCGACTCTGCGGCGTCGAGCAGCGTCACCAGCTCGGTATCGACTGGCAGCGCGCCAAGGAACGTCAATCCTTCTCGCTTCGCCATCTCCTCTCCCCCCTTGGTTGAAAAGATGTTGCTGATCTCGCCGCAACAAGGGCATACATAGCCACTCATGTTTTCGATCAGCCCCACGACGGGGAGCTTGACGGCGCGGGTGAACGACAGACACTTTATCGCATCTAGCAGGGCGACTGCCTGCGGCGTTGTGACGATGATGGCTGAGAGCTTTGAGTGAACGGGTGCCAGGTGTTCCAGTAGCGATAGATGCTCGTCAGAAGTGCCTGGGCATGACACGTCCAGCGTTCTAATTGGACAATCAAAGGGAATTCACGAACCTGGCGGAGTGTCGACGACGAGATAGTCCAGTTCTCCCCATCTGACGTCGCTAAGAAACTGACGAATCATGGCGTTCTTCTTGGGACCTCTCCAAACGACCGAGTCGCTCTTCTTCTTCAGCAGGAACCCGACGCTCATGCATGCCAATCTCGGCTCCCCGTCTTCTTGAGCGTCGGCATACACGGGAACCCATCCGTCGCTGCTTTGATGGACGCCGTGCCCGTCGAGCCCAAGCATGCGCGGTATGGAGGGGCCCGTCAGATCGACATCGAGAATGCCGACTCGGGGGCGGGACGAGAGCGCGTGGAGACTGAGCGCAAGCTGGGCAGAGACCGACGACTTCCCTACCCCTCCCTTTCCCGAACAGACGACGATGATGTGTCTCACCGTACTGAGTCGCCGCGGGACGGGCGATTCCTCCGACATGGCCGTTCGTTATCAGAAGACCCTCGTCTCATAAACACCACGGCATCGCATTACACATCGCTTACTACCCCCTACTACCAATTCTCTCCACCCGCCTCCACTCGGCGCCCTCTTCCATCCAACAGACTTCCATGGGATGACCCACGGAGGGAAGACGAAAGGACAACAAACAACGGGGAACACGACAAGGGCATGGAAATAGTGGGTGGGCAAGGAAAAAGATGATGATGGGACATATACCAATCACGTCATGAGGATGGGGGGATGAACATAAAATCCGACAGAAAAAATACCAATCGATAACGGGCGCCAGTGATGGTGATAAGACTTTGTATGCGAGGGGAGAATCAGGCAGCCGCCAAACTGCAAGTTAGAGCGGCGTGAAAGAAAAAAGCGTCCGTACAATACATATCCTGAGGCAACAACGTCGTCGATGGCAGAGCGGTCGCTGGCTGTCCTGCGGTGCAAAGCGGTCCCGAACGGCGGAGGAACCAGAGCGATTGGGTTTTGGCTTGAAATGCTAGCGTATATGCATGTGTCACGAGGGGCCATTGATCGACAAGACGCGCCAACACCATTTTCCTTCCACTCCTCTCATCCCGCAGGAGCGTTCTCCGCGACCGACCATTCATGAACCGATAACCAACAGCGACCGAGAGCCCTCCGCAACTTCCCTCCGCCCCCAATCTCGGTCGCGCTCGGGGCGTGCCCCGACCGAATGAAAGAAACAAGGGAATGACACGCATTTACCAAATATCGCCCTCCCTGCCACGGGTAGCACCACGCTGTTGCCCTACCGCACCAGGCGCATTGGCCTGCTGCTGACGGGTGTGCGAACGGAGCCTGCGCCAACATGTCTCAACTTCATGAACATGAAACAAAAGAAACATTTTCCAGCACCTACATTCTGTCGCTCGCACGATGTTCTTCTTCCTCTTGGACCACCTTGCGCCTACCAGCAGCGGCCTTCTGGCTGGTGCTAGTGCTACCGTCGTCGGGGGCACCACGTTGCACACTCCAGTCGAAGACGTAGTCATATTGGAATCCCTCACGAACGAAGAGGTCACGGAAAAGCTTGCGCAGGTACGAGTAGTCCGGCTTGTCGTCGAAGCGGAGGGCACGCGTGTAGTTCAGGAAAATCCCAAACTCGTTGGGGAAGCCACGGCATAGGAGGTCTGTAGGAGTAGTCATCTTCTTCTCCATAATGCGATCGTACTTCTGTTTCTTCGTGGCAGCCTTGAGTCCCTGCCACGGGAGAGCACCACGAAGGAAGTACATGAGTACGTATGCAAGGGACTCCAGATCGTCACGACGAGCCTGCTCGACGCCGAGGTGTGTGTTGATTGAGGTGTAACGAGCAGTGCCTGTGAGATTCTTATTCTCTCTGTAGGGGATGTGGAGGTGTGTCTTGGGGTCACGGAACTTTTTAGCCAAACCAAAGTCGATCACGTTGACTTGGTTGCCTCGTTTCCCGATGCCCATCAAGAAGTTGTCGGGTTTGATGTCGCGATGAATGAAGTTACGAGAGTGAATGTACTCGATACGGGATATCTAGATACGAAACGATGAATGCAGGATGGTTTGAGAGAAGGGAAGACATTACCAGCTGGTCGGCGAGGAGTAAAACTGTTTTCAGGCTAAACTTGCGGTTACAAAAGTTGAAGAGATCTTCGAGCGAGGGACCGAGGAGATCCAAAACCATTGCATTGTAATCGCATTCGGTGCCAAACCATCTAACGAACGGGACACCGACACCGCCTGCGAGGGTCTTGTAAACCTTGGACTCGTACTCGAGCTGTGGATGCTTGGCTTTGACTGACTCGAGCTTGATGGCAACCTCTTCACCAGAAATGATGTTGATGCCAAGATAGATGTCCCCTACGTGTACTAATTAGAAGACATATCGAGCGAACAAAAGGTAGCTGCGGACCAAAGGAACCAGAGCCGATCTTCTTGCCGAGTCGGTACTTGCCACCAACTCGAAGGTCAAGCCTGTGCGCGGGAGTCTCTGCCATGGGTAAATACCAAGTGTTGACTAGATAAAGGAAAATAATATGAGTAAAATAGATCAGGCGTGGAGTGGTGGTGATACAGGACAGGAAGAAGTGAGAAATGCAGCATGGCTAATGGGGTGCAATTGGAGGTGGCTGACGTGCCACTACGGTAAGAGAACGTAGACGAGAAAAGAAGACAGGGAAAGGCCAGTCGTTCTTGATAGTGCTCATCGTGAGTCGCGGTTAGACTTGAGCTCAAAGAGTCAAAGTAAACGTGGTGCCCTCGAGGCGTTGAGTGTCATTGGATGGTGTGTGGCAACGACGAGCAGGATGAAAAAGAGGGGAGGACTCACCGAGGGGAGAAAGCAGCGAACGAGAGGTGGATGGAAGGCGGGATGGAGCAGGGATGGAGGAGCAGCGGAAAGAAGAGGAAGACGAGGAGAGAAACAACACTGCCGCTTACGTGGGAACAAAGGACACTGCCGGACGACGTCGGAGTTTGAATAATAACAAGATAATACATGGGAAAACAAAAATATTTGGAAGGCGGCTCACATCAAGCTCGTTGTCGAGCGGACTTTCTCCATCTTCTTGCCAACAACACTCACAGTCCTTCCCTCAATCTCCACTATGGCCTATCCACGGCACCACGATCCTTACGGCCAGGCCCCGCAGCATGGACTGGTTCCAGACTATCCGCCTGCGCCCATCAACCACAACCAGTACGACTATGATACCCAATGGGACGCAAAGTCCGCCCAGTCATACCATAGCAATTTTCAAGGCTCTCAGACCCATCTCAATCCCGAATACAACACCAGCCGCCCAGACCTCCGCTACAATGCCTTTCCCCCCAATTACCCTCCCGTGCAGTCCCCACATATGGTCAGGGAGATGAGCATCGGCTACTCGGTCGCAAGAGAAAAACTCATGAAACGCCGTTCCATCCGCCACGTCGAGCTTCAAAACGGCAATTTAGTGCTCGACGTGCCCGTCCCGGGTCACATCGTTCCCAAAGCAATGTCTGATGTGGAGGAAATGACCAAGATGAGGTACACTGCTGCCACATGTGACCCAGACGACTTCATGCGCAAAAAGTACTCCCTTCGACCCTATCTGTATGGCCGTCATACCGAGCTCTTCATCGTCATGACAATGTACAACGAAGACGAAGTCCTCTTCGTCAGGACTATGAATGCGTATGCTCCTCCCTTCGTTCCATGATATCATTTCGTCATATTCCCGCAGGGTCATCAAGAACATTGCCCATCTTTGCAGCCGGAACCGTTCCAAAACTTGGGGTCCGGATGGCTGGAAGAAAGTAGTCGTCTGCATCGTCTCTGACGGACGCAACAAGATCAACAAGCGTACCTTGCAAGTTCTCACGCTGGTACGGTGGCCGCGTATTTTCGTTTACTTCCACCTATCTGACCACCATCCAGATGGGCTGTTACCAAGAAGGAATAGCCAAAGACTCAGTAGCAGGCAATGACGTGACGGCGCACATCTTTGAGTAAGTGCTCTTGTTGGTGCAACTTTGTTGTCGATAAGAGACATATCATCTCAGGTATACTACAAATGTCGTCGTGACCGAGACTGGTGAAGTTTCGTCCGGTGCCTGCCCAGTCCAGGTTTTATTTTGTTTGAAGGAACAGAACAAGAAGAAGTTGAACAGTCACCGGTGGTTCTTCAACGCCTTCGGTCCTTTGATCAACCCTAATGGTGCGTGAAAATCACCTTAGTCGAGTAGCTTCTTTCTCTGAGAAAGACGGTATGCTAGTCTGCATACTCTTGGATGTCGGAACAAAGCCGACTGGCACTTCGATCTATGACCTCTGGAAATGTGAGTGGTGTTTATTATCTCATTTCTCGCTGACCGCCATGAAGGCTTTGATACGCACTCGAATGTTGGAGGGGCATGTGGAGAGTAGGTCTCCCTCTTGGATAATAGCACGCATGATAACGGAGTGTTGCTTTCAGAATTTGTGTCGACACCGGTAAAGGTTGTTCGTTGCTGCTCACTAGTCCTCTGGCAGCTTCGCAGAACTTTGAGGTACAGTGTACCACCCTTTTGCTTCTGGCGCCCCGTCTGAGAGAGTTTTCAGTACAAAATGTCCAACATTCTTGACAAGCCACTTGAGGTATGATGAACAATTTGCTTAATTTGCTCGGTTAGTTGTAACTCCGTGGCAGAGCGTCTTTGGGTACATTAGCGTGCTGCCAGGCGCCTTCAGTGCATACAGGTATAGAGCTCTTCTCAATGGACCCGATGGCAAGGGTCCACTCGCATCGTACTTTAAGGGCGAGGCAATGCACGGCGGAGGCGCTGTTAGTGCAGGACTTTTCGGTCAGTCTATTATTTCGGTTTCTTTGCCGACGGCGATTAACGTGGTAATCAGAACGCAACATGTACCTTGCTGAAGATCGTATCTTGTGCTTTGAAATCGTAACAAAGAAGCGTGAGGGATGGATGTGAGTTCGTCTAGCGCCTCGTGGACTTGCAAACTTACGGCTTGCAGCTTGAAATACGTGAAAAGTGCCAAAGCGTCTACTGACGTACCGACGACGGTGAGTCAGCCGAGGTATCCAAGTCAATAATTCTTCTTGACTCTCCCTCAGGTTCCTGAATTCATTTCACAACGTCGTAGATGGCTGAACGGATCGCTCTTCGCTTCTATTCATTCAACAATATTCTTCTACAAGATTTGGACATCAGGGCAGAATCCCATCCGGATGCTTGTTCTGCAGGTATCTGAGCTAGTCTTTGCTCGTTTACAACGTGATCAAGTGATTGACGGCGTGTTCCTTAGATTGAATTCATCTACAACGCCATCCAGCTTTTTTTCACTTGGACCTCTCTTGCCAATTTCTATCTTGCCTTTTTCTTCGTAAGTATCCATGGCTAGCATTTTCCTTGAGACAACTGAGCGGTGATCAGTTGGTTTCGTCTGCGACAGCACCTGGCAAGAATAACGCCTTCAACTTTCTTAGCTCGGGAGTCGGGCAGATTATCTTCGAAGTATTTTTAAAGGTCAGCTACTTCGTATTTCTGTCGTAATCCAAAGATTCCGAACGATCTTCAAGCTATACATTGCCCTCCTCTTCGTCACGACTGTTTGTTCCCTTGGGAATCGCCCTCAGGTCAGTTGGCCATAAATTCTTAGTGAAAAGCAGCTGAGAGGAACGTACAGGGATCGAAATGGATCTATGCAATCGCCATGATCCTCTTTGGCTTCTGCAATATCATCACTTTGTGGTGTGCTGGCTACACAGTTTACCTTGCTCTGCCTCATTCCGTCGCCGGCTGGAAGCAGGTTGGCAAGTATGTAAAACTTCTTCCACCCAGTATTACTTGCTGAATGTCAAAAAGTCTGGTTGCCACCAATCAAGCATTCCGTGAGATTGTGATTTCTCTGGCGGCGACTTATGGCCTCTACTTCATCTCTTCGTTGATGCATTTCGAGCCGTGGCACATGTTCACTTCATTCATCCAGTATATGTTCCTTTTACCCAGCTGTAAGTTTGTTTCCTTCATTGTATGATCCAAAATACTAATCTAATTGTGAAAAGATGTGAACATCCTGAGTGAGTGGTGGACTAGCTCTATCAAACTAAAAACTGATGCATTGCTCATTAGTGATGTATGCCATGTGTAACTTGCATGATGTGACATGGTAGGTCTTTCCCCTTTCTATTCCGAGTGGGGGCTCATGCTATATAGGGGCACCAAGGGTGACAACGCTGCTGCAAAGGATCTGGGTGGTGCAAAGAAGATCAAAAGCGATGGTGGTAAGGTAATGATGGAAGTTGAAATCCCCACCGCTCGTGAAGACGTCGATCAACTGTGGGCCGCATCACGCGCCGCACTTAAAATGAAACCACCGGAGGCCAAGGAACACCGCGACGCGGCAACCAAACAATCCGACCATGATCGCAACAGCCGTACGAACGTAGTTCTTGCGTGGGTTGGCACCAACATGCGAGTATCGTTTTCTTCGGATCACGTCTCTATTAAATATGCAATCAGGATCATGATTCTCGTCTTCACGTCCACCGCCTTCTTGAACTGGGTGAACCAGCACATTGAAAAGACCCAATCGTCTAATTTCAACCCTTATCTCAGTTTCCTTTTCTTTGCACTGTAAGTTCTGTGATAGGTTTCCGGCCGCTATGCTGATGTTGTCTGGTAACTTGCGCAGTGCCGGATTGTCTGCGGTCCGCTTCCTTGGTTCCTCTTTGTACCTGATCTTTAGATTCTTCGGTTTCTGAAGAGTCTTGTTCTATACTCACTAACTCCTGGTGTGGTGTATTACATGAAGCATCGAGTGCTAGCCACAGTGATGAATTTAGTCCTTCGTTAAGTGGAACTTTTCTGTTGTGGGATTCGTTACCGGACAATGCATACCCTGGGCCTTTACTTCCTTGAAGTGAATACGTTTCAAATTGGTTCGATGTGATATTGTTTTTTCTGTGTTGCACCTTTGACCTACTACTTGTTGTGGTAACTTGAAGTGACTGCAAAGCGACTTGATGTTGTCCATGTCCTGGCCTTGGTCCGCTTGACTCTGGGATTCCGAGAAACTGCAGAGCAGCTGTCGGATGAAAAAAAGGCAGAAGTTGCACTGTCTATCACAAATCAAGCTTGCAGCCATCCAACGCGTTGCTTAACTCCTGGCTGTCCCGTCGTGCCATGAGCAGGTCTCGTAGTGAAATCAACCCGGGGATTTCGGAGGATGGATCATCCGTTTCCGAATTGCAGTACTACTGGGTAAAGCAAGTTGAACGCTATCACGAAGCAAACACTTGTGCATCGATTAGACCCATCTAATAATGTCTGAAGTTCCTAACCAGAACGGTCGGAGAATTGCTGGGAGATCAAAACCCGACGGTCTTCCTGTTTCATCAAAGTGCACTCCGTTCTCTAGTAAAGCGATGATCAGTCGTGGGATAGCGGCGGCAGTACCATTGAGGGTGTGTGCAAAGGGGATAGGTGCCTGCGTCTGACTGGATGGTGCCGAACGCCGTCGATACCGAATGTGAAGACGTCGCGCCTGATAGTCTGTGCAATTCGAAGCCGAAGAAATTTCGCCCCAGGCGCCTCTCCCGGGCATCCACGATTCCATGTCGTACTTTCTATACGCACTCGCACCGAGTTCCTGCGTGGGCATGTCCAAAACACTGAACGCAGATCGGAATATGAATCACTATCGTGAGTTATGTTTGAAAGTCTTACCGGAATGGGAAGTTCAGCCCCTCGAAAATCTCTACCTGAATGTTTCGGATTTCTTCCAGGTGCTGTTCACTCGAGTCTTCCTCACATACAACAAAGAGCTCAACTTTTGAGAATTGGTGGACACGATATAGGCCGCGGGTGTCAGCACCGCGAGAACCAGCCTCGGCTCTGAATGAACGACCGAGTCCAACCACTTTCATGGGCAGGGTATTCTCGGCAAACATCCTGTTCGCGAACATTCCAGCAAGAGGGATTTCGGCTGTACCCGAGAGCACAAGTTCCGGGGACGAGTCTGCAATCTGATACGTTTGAGAAGCGGGATGATCAGAATTGTAGTCTCTGGGTTGGAATCCACAACGCAGAGCCACGTCTTCGCGAACCACGTCAGGAGTCGTAATGTAACGAAAACCATGTTTCAGTGCGATAGATATTGCATAGTTCGTGAGCGAATTCTCAAGCACAGCGGCTTCTTTGAGCAAGTAGTACCATGAGGACCCTGTCACGACTGCGGCAGCCTCGAAGTCGAACAACCCCAGTGCGCGGCCGATAGCAACGTGATCGCGTTCCGGGCTGGGCGGGATGATAGGGGAACCATGGGTAGACAGAACAATGGCGGCATCCTCAGGGCCGATGGGGACTTCTGGATGCGTATCATTCGGTAAGTGCAACGCGAGTCCCAGGAGCTTCTCCTCCACGACAGCTAATTTCTCCTCGAGCGAGAGAATTTCAGTTTTCAATGTTTTCGCCTCGCAGAGTACGGCCTGCCTTTCTGTTGGGTCCTTGATGGTACGAATGCGATCGCCAAGAAGGGATTGTGTGTGCCGCTTGAAGTCCAGATGGCCAGAAAGTTCCTTTTGCTCTGCATAAGAGCGGGCGATAGACTGCAATGCACCAACTGGCAAGGGGAACTTTCTGTTGAAAGCATTGTGTGACTTATATATTATAGACTCTGAGATATCGCGATAATCAAGCCGGGGTTTCGGAATGGATGCGCTGGCAGCACTGGTGGCATTATCAGAAGCGAACCTCTTGGCCGCAGTCGCTTTCAGAGAAACTCAGTGCATGTAGGAGCGAAGAAAAGTGAGGTGTACCTGAGGTGTACAATGAGCTGGACTGTGCACGGCGCTGGCAGATACGAGCCACCAGCCAAGTCGTAGGCATCCCTAAAACGCGGGTGTCACACCTGTCACACGACCTACGCGTTCGACTCGGACTCTCCGTCGCGTCTCTCCCACCACAATGGCCTCGACATCAGCAAAAGGCAAAACACCAGCGAATGGTACTGATACCGCTGCGTACGAACTGCCCTGGCTAGTGTTTTACATATCCGGAGCGAAACAATATTCATCGTTGTCTAGGGTTGAAAAGTACAGGCCGCAAACATTGGACGATGTCGTCGGCAATGCCGATACAATCGAGCGCTTAAAAGTGATAGCAAGAGATGGAAACTGCCCGCATGTTATCATTTCGGTAAACTTTCACTCCTCTGCCACGAGCCATACCTCGTAACTTCTCGTGACAAGGGCCTCCCAGGGATTGGTAAGACAACCAGTATTCACTGTCTGGCACATCAACTACTTGGAGATGCATACAAAGAGGGCGTATTAGAGTTGAATGCCTCTGACGAAAGGTTTGCACTTGATCGCTCGCTACGGACACTGCTCCACAACCCACTCGATAGAGGTATCGATGTTGTACGGAACAAAATAAAAGCATTCGCGCAGAAGAAAGTGACTCTCCCACACGGAAGACATAAGATTGTAATACTTGACGAAGCCGACAGGTCAGTGTGATGAACATTAGGTGATGAATCTGACCCAAGTTATAGCATGACGGCCGGTGCTCAACAAGCGCTCCGCAGAACAATGGAGATATACTCCAACACTACACGTTTCTGCCTGGCATGCAATACGTCCAGCAAAATCATAGAACCTATACAGAGTCGTTGTGCCATCCTACGTTACGCTAAGCTGAAGGACACCGAGATACTGAAGCGCATACTCGAGATATGCGAGGTAGAGAAGGTGACGCCATCAGTATTGAAAGGTAGTATGTACTTACCACCAGACAAACAGGTCGAATACAATGATGATGGTCTGACCGCGCTCATCTTCACGAGCGAGGGCGATATGCGACAAGCCATCAACAATTTGCAGTCCACACATTCCGGCTTTGGATTTGTGTCGGGCGATAACGTGTTTAAAGTCTGCGATCAACCGCATCCAGTGATAGTCCAAAGTATTATTCGTGCATGCATCAAGGGTGACATTGACGGTGCGATGGAAAAATTAAACGAGCTCTGGGAACAAGGCTATAGCGCAGTGGACATTGTCGTCACAATCTTCAGAGTCACAAAGACTTTCGACGAGTATGTCCAACGAATGACTGGAAGAATTATGGCTGATTTCTTTCATCAGACTACCAGAGTATACCAAGCTGGAGTACATCAAAGTAGGGATAAATTCCTTTTGTCTGTTCAACAACACTAACATCGTTTAGGAAATTGGATTTACGCACATGCGAATCCTCGAAGGGGTTGGTACTGTTATTCAACTCGGTGGCCTTTTGGCACGGCTATGCAAACTCGTATGTCTCCGCTCATGGTGGAGAAAATTTGCTGATATGGTGAACAGAACATGAATCCCGAGCTTTTTCAGCCATGAGAATGCCTTGTTAGCTCATTGGATCTCCCACACAATCTGTTCGAGTCCGTTTGACTCGCATGGGATCTGCGCTGCTAGCCTGACTTTCATAGTCGCCCGACTGGACAGGGGGAATACTTTGTTTATCTGGTAGTGACACAGCCACACCTTTGTGATGTAGTAGCGCCAACTTGCCAGTAGCGGTCCAACTCAAACTACCCAGCGTGTTGCATGTAAACGATCAGGATCATGGCAAGACCCAGAGAACTAGGTTCGATCATCCAACAAATAATTAGCCCTGCACCCGAAGATGCAGAAGACTTGCTGGGAGAAATTGGTCTGGGGTCTATCCCATCCCGTGAACGAGTACACCAGGAAATCGACGCGAAGCTCTTATCACCCCCGGACATTCTGCCAGACCATTGGCTATCCACGTATCAGATGTATGGATCTCTTGCATCAGGGTTTATCGAATTCATTGGTCTCGGCGTAGACATTGGAAACCTGAGCCCTACATACCTGCCCTGCTTTCATTCGAGCCTGCACCACCGCCTACGAGTTTGAGCTTCGTTCGCGCTGGCCTAGATGGTCGGGTCACGGGCTATACAGAGGTGCGTCTTCAACAACCCTCTTATTTTCAGGGCTTGACAAGCCCAGACAACAAATCCTCATCTTGCGACAGCCTTAACATCGACCTCGATGAACCGTGCTCCAGGACCTGTCGGTACCTTTGTGAGGGGGAAGTCGGGTCATGTCCCTTTTCAGCCGGGAGGCCTCGACGAAATATTACCTTCCTCTACCCAAATCGGCATCTCGGAAGAGTCGATGAAAGGGCTGAGGACCGTGCCTCCAGGTTTCATGAGGGGCCTTCGACTCGCAGACGAGGAGCCCGAGAACGAAGCCCTCACCGCTTTCGAAGAATCTCTCCTGTCTGCAAACGAGGAATTGGTATTTATCCTCGTGACAAGTTTCCATGTGGTGTTTTGCTCAACCATCAAAACTCTCAGGATGAAGAGAGTCATCCAATCGAAGACCAAGAGCCCGAAATCGAGCTACGGAATGGTGACCCCATTGCTGAAGTGGATGAACTCCTCCCGACTACTGTAAGACCTTGTCATTGGAGCATCCAGGTGGTCGCTTACATTTGGGCGCAGAGATTACATCTCCGGCCAACGAAGACACGTCGCACTCGCCGTGCCAAGATCGTTAAGCGTGACTGGGCTCATGTAGTGGATATTAACAAACCGATGACCAACTTCCGCGAACTTGTTCCGGTCATGGCGCACAAGGTGTGTTGGAGAGCTCGCAGTAATTACATCAGTGATAGACGGGGTTCTCCAAGTATCCTTTCGAACTGGATACCTTCCAGAAAGAGGCGGTGTATCACCTAGAGATGGGCGACTCTGTCTTCGTCGCTGCTCATACATCCGCTGGGAAAACTGTGGTTGCAGAGTATGCGATCGCTTTAGCGGAGAAACATATGACTAGGTACGCCTGAACAACGCGTTTTACATTTCCGGCCTCGAGCCTGAGCAATACAGAGCCATCTATACGTCACCTATAAAAGCGTTATCTAATCAGAAGTTCCGCGACTTCAAGCAAACTTTTTCCTCTCCTTCGGTTGGAATCTTAACCGGCGATGTGCAGATCAATCCCGAAGCAAGTTGCTTGGTCATGACGACGGAGATTTTACGCAGCATGCTTTATAAGGGTGCAGATCTCATCCGTGATGTGGAGTTCGTAATATTCGATGAAGTGCACTATGTTAATGACGCAGAGGTAACGCGTCTCATTCGCGCTGCATTGGTCTCTTGTTCATTATGAATTTCTCAGCGTGGCGTTGTATGGGAAGAAGTCATCATCATGCTACCCGATCATATTAGCATCATTCTTCTGTCTGCAACAGTACCGAACACCAAGGAATTCGCCGATTGGGTCGGGTACGTTACCATGTGTTTTCTGGTACGAAATGACCTCACGGACCGCAGGCGTACCAAAAAGAAGGACATATACGTCATTTCAACAGCACAACGCCCGGTTCCCCTAGAACATTACCTGTACGCTGGCAGAGATCTTTTTAAGATCGTGAATGCGCAGCGAAGATGGGTCACTGAGGGGTAAGTGTTCCCCCATTATAGTGCTTAAACGTGTTTCTCCTCTTGACTGTTCTTAGATACAAGGACGCCGGAGAAGCACTGAAAAGGAAGCAGGATAAGGAGCGGGAAGCAGCTGGCTTACGTCCAGTTCAAAGGGTCGGCGCGCGCGGTGCAGCACCTCGCGGGCAACGAGGCGCTGCCCCTGCACGTGGTAGTCAACGAGGCGCCACTCCCAACGGATCTTCAATCCGTGGTCGAGGCAGTGGACCAGCCCGTACGATCCACACTGGTGCTGACAGAAACCTTTATGTCCATCTTCTCGGCAACCTGCAGAAAAAGGGTCTTCTGCCAGTTGTCGTCTTTACCTTATCAAAGAAAAGATGCGAAGAAAACGCAGCCACTTTAACGAATGCCGATCTCTGCAACTCAGTTGAGAAGAGTGAGGTTCACATTGCAATGGAAAAGGCGCTGTCCCGCCTCAAGGGTTAGTTTTGCGTGGCGTGTCGGTTCTCCATACGTTAAGCCTCCCTTCAGGATCGGACAAGAAATTGCCGCAAATCAGCAAAATGCGCGACCTCCTCTCCCGCGGTATTGGAGTGCACCACGGGGGGTTACTTCCAATCGTGAAAGAAGTAAGCCATCGTTTCCGGTGTTACGGCTGCTAATCCATTTGCATCAGGTAGTCGAGATATTATTCGCTCGGGGATTAGTCAAAATCTTATTTGCTACTGAAACATTTGCTATGGTAAGGAGAGGCTTTGGTGCCGCGGTTATGTCTGACATGTGTTCGCAGGGTGTTAACATGCCTGCAAGATGCGTAGTATTCTCGAGCATCCGAAAGCATGACGGCCGCTCTTTCAGGGACATTCTGCCCGGAGAATACACACAAATGGCTGGTCGTGCTGGGCGTCGTGGCTTAGACACTACTGGCACAGTTATCATCGTTGCGGGTGACGAGTTACCTGACGTATAAGTCACCCTATAGCTCACTTGCGCGTCTGTGTACTGACTACTTCGCTTTTTAGCAAACGACGCTGAACACCATGATTCTTGGAACCCCGGCAAAGCTCCAATCGCAATTCCGCCTTACCTACAACATGATCCTCAATCTCCTAAGGGTGGAGGCTCTCCGAGTAGAGGAGATGATTAAACGTAGTTTTTCAGAGAATGCTTCTCAGAGGCTTCTACCAGATCAGCAAAAAGCAGTTACCGACGTGAGCAGCGAGACTCCTTTTCGAAACGAATATGTACTGAATTTCCCGCAGCACGAGAGAAGTCTCCTTTCTATGCCAGAACTCCAATGTGACATTTGCTCGAGCGACATCGAACGCTATTACGATGCCCAGAGCGTGGTGGTAAACTGTAATAAACGCCTCTTTACGATGGCTGCTGGCGGTGCTTCCAATCAGAGTGTCCTCGCAACTGGTCGAATAGTCATTTTAAGGAACACAGTAAGCATGCTCTGTAATTCGAGTTACGGGCAGACTGGTGGACGTCTTTGTCAGCATTTTTATCCTTTCTGCGCGGCAGTGCTGCTGAAACCTGATCTCCGGGAATCAGGAAGTGAAAGGAAATACTTTGTCCTCGCTCTTGTGGATCGGAGATTGAAGAGCGACAAAAAGGGTACATAACCATCCTCCTTATATTTCATCCGGCTCACCGATACTCCAACATAGATGCCAATGGAGCTGTAGTCTCTCCAAAGTGGCCCACCGTTTCCTCGGTGCTAAAGCCCGAGGATGCCACGTATGAGGTTGCTAGTGTTAACTTGAGCAGTATTTGTTTCATCACGAACAAGGCTGTGAAGGTGAGATTTTGTGTCGTATCTGGTACTTGATGAATATCTAGAATTTCGAACACAGGTAGATGCTTCCGCAATCGTTGATAGTCATAAAAAGGCTGCTATTCTCGAGACGACGTTCGCCCTCGAAAGTGTTGTCACAGGATGGGCTACAGCTGGCACGCTACTGGAGATAGACTGGAGTCGCATGCGCACTCTCGAATTCCAGGAGACTCTTCGCGCTAGGAACGAAGTTCTTGAAGTTCTTGAGACGTTCGAGTGCACTCTCTGCGAGAACTTTGATGACCATGCGAGTCCAGGCAATTGATTTTATTCGCAGAGCAGACCATTGATGAGTTCGACAGTATGTCCACCTCCATAGCCACAGGATTCTGCGGTCAAAGATAGCCACATTGAAGGACGCAATTTCTGAACAGAACTTGGAACTCATCCCAGAATACGAGCAGAGAATCCAGGTCCTCAAGGAGCTTAACTTTATCGATGAAAACCAGACGGTGCAACTCAAAGGGCGAGTGGCTTGCGAAGTAGTTTTTTCCATTCTCATCACACAACAAACGACACTGACGGCTATTTAATAGATTAACTCGGTCAATGAACTTGTTCTTACCGAGCTCATCCTAGAGAACACGCTCGCAAACTATGAACCAGAGGAAGTGGTTGCACTTCTTTCCTGCTTTGTCTTCCAAGAGAAGACGGAGGTCGAGCCTGTTATGCCTCCTCGGTTGCAAGAAGGTTTGACCGCAATTGCTGTAATTAGTGATCAGGTAGGACGCATCCAAGACCGACATAAAGTTGCTGCGGAAGAGTTCAGGTCCACTCTCAAAACTGGACTCGTCGAAGTGGTATACGAATGGGCGAAGGGAATGGTATGCGAAACTTGTGGACCGGCTCATACGATCTTGACGTTGCTCGGCAGCCATTTGACCAGATTACCATGCTGACCGACGTGGCGGAAGGGACCATCGTCAGGGTCATCACGCGGCTGGACGAGACGTGCCGGGAAGTTCGAGACGCTGCAAGGGTGATAGGTGACATGGAATTATTCAAGAAGATGGAGGAAGCGCAGACTAAAATCAAAAGAGACAGTGCGTTGACTCCCACACTCCAGCAAACCTCCGTTGACTGTCATCCGTACCAGTCGTATTCGCCGCCAGCCTGTATTTCTAGCATTTCCCTATGGAGAATACTTAGGTAGTCACATGCCAACTGCGAGAGTGTAAAGCAGCATTCCAACAACAACTGGCAGGTATTAAAACAAGGTTACAGCCCGTTTGAGTTTTCCTATCAGATTCCTGCAACGCCTGACATGGAAACATCCCACATCCGACGTGCTAGCGAGTCCGCTACCCATGCCGCCCCTGGCGACCATGTCGCGACGACATATTCATCAGGCACCGGCGGCCGTACAGACGGTGACGAGTCCGCATTTCCTGCTCCGAACGTCAACAATGTCGTGCATCAACGCCGCAGGGTTAACCCCGAAAGCCTGGCGTTGCGACTCGGACCCGACCTCGTACGAGACCTGGACGCCCTCATAACGCCCGGGAATACGGAAATGCCGTCGTTCGCCGTTCGAAAAGAGCTCCAAGAACGGTACAGCATTGATAGGAGACACATTTACGACTACTTTCACAGCAAGGGCTTGCGTGTGGTGAAAGAAGACAAGCACGGCAATCCAATAACAGCCAAGGACTTTCCCACTCCCTTGGTAATCGTCCAAATCTCACGCGAGACCACCCACTCACGTCTCATCGCCAGCCTAACCTTCGCCCCCTCCGACAAGCACCGATCAAGTCTAATTCGCGTTCACACACTTCGTACCCTGTAGCGTTAGAAAGAAAGTTGTTCAAACCCCGTGGTGTCACGAAAGCGAAACCTGGTCGCCCAAAGAAGAATCTACCAGCGAATCCCGAGATCGTTCCGGTCGCTAACGGATCGAATGAAACAAACGACGACCTTCCTTGCGAGCATTCTCCAGACGCGGCTCCAACAGCCGCCTACGTCGTCGTGAATCCTCTCCTTCCTCATATCCCGCTTCATTCCATCGCGGCGGAGGACGATAATTGTGCTTTTAACTCGGTCGTAAATCCCCTAGATGGGTCATTCTCGGTGAGACGCGCGGTCGGAGACATTGCCTATGCATATCGACATAAATTAGTGTTCGAGAGAATGCAAGAGCTCACAGAATACCCTGCCAAGCTAGATCGGTTGCTTTCTTGGAGCGTGACCTCTCCATGCTCGGCAAGCGACAAGGGACTGCTTCTTCCCCACGCAAAACCTCTCGCCTGGGACGAACGACAGGCGATCTACGAATCCATTTCTGACAGCCTTGGGCCCGCACACGGTATTCAGGAATGTCAAGGCACGTACAGGAAGCATATGCAAGCACGTGCGAAACTCTATTTCGAGGGACTCTTGTCTGTCCCTCACCACCACTCCCAGCAACCAGCCAAGACGAGCACATCATCGGATCGGAAGCCTCCTTTGGGGACCAATGAATTCAGGCACTGGCTCTCTGAGACTAGATTCCTCAAACGGGACGACGCAAATGGCTCTCCGCGGCTCCATCCCAGCCACCAAAACGCGAACGTGCCAAAACAACAACAGGAGATAGATCAACAATATAGGCAGATATCTATTCCCCATTTTACACAGACGCTGGATGATTTGTTCCCGGCGCTGGGAGACCTGGTTAGCGACGAAACCATCTCGGATTCACCGGTCGTCCATGCGCGACATGTACCACAGCTAGGTGAGGTCGGTTACTGTTTTCGGTCCAGTCCAAGCTTACCGATCACATCAGTCGCCGAAACTGCACAAACTGACCATGCACAACTCCACGGACTCTCGGGCTTCTCAGGGACACAGGAAGTCAAGACTCGGATGTCATTTGCTGAGCTGGACCGTCACACCCGGTCGGAACATGCCTGGCGTGTAGCGCATTCAGGGCAACACCCTACCCTGAATGGCGCCCGACGCAGAGCTCGCAACATGTCGAACCATACGCGGGTGCACTTTCAATCCCACAGCCCGTACAAACTTCAAACACGCGATCTGGATAGAATATGGACAAGGCCTGTCACGTCCCGTGATGCCAGGAGACGGACACCCTCCGGCGCAGCAGACATCTGACTCGCCGGTTACTTTGCATGTGAGATCTAAAAGATCCGCATCTTTAATCAAGGATGCAGTTGGCGTTGTTGACGCCACACCCGTGACGCCGTTGTTTTACGATACAGCATTTCTCAGCATCAGACGCACGACCCTGTTATTCTCCTTGTTCCCAGTCGCAGATAGAACACTCATCACTTCGTAAGATATTCCTGTACGCTTCTTTGTTTTGCAATGACACACTTGATGAGACCCGACGAGACCGTGGTTGCAAGTCCATGGCGCCTAGATAGGAGTGCTCAGAATGAAACCCAAAATACGATGTCTGTCATAGACTGTGTGACCTAATGCGTGCTTTACATGTGTGTCGATACGATGCCTCGAAATAACCACTTCTTTGTAGAAAAAGACCTGTGCGACTACAGAAACGTCCTCATAGCACGGAAAAAAATTACTGCCACCGTACCGGCAAATGCATGCATCCACAGGAATACAGCTTTTCCTTCATAGCGTACATCCCAGACGCTGACGCATGTTCTGGACAGAATGCCAACCCTTGTTGTGCGAACCGTTCGCCTTCCGACGCTGTAACGAGACCTTGACACATCGATTCTGGTGCGTTCTCCACTTCATCGTAGCGGGAAGCACCATCATCGCCAGCGGGCGGCTCCTTGAGCTGATACCTGATAACATCCGAAACGGGCTGACACAGCAAAGGGAGGGGTAACAGCGTCCGTAAATGGCGTGATGCATGCGAACGGCGGGGTTCCGGCGGACTAATTTCGTCGGCGCCGGACGTGAGATCCGCCAGGGGTATGGGAGGTATGGGGCGGATCGGCTGGGGTTGCAGGATGGGTAGCGGATCGGACGTGGGTCGTGATGCGTGCGATGGTAACGGAACGGAAGATGCGAATGCGCCCGCGAGTGACGATGACGATGAATGGTTGTACAGTGATGGAGGTGCGAACATTGATGCCGAGGATGAGTGGTTGCGCCGGGTATACATGTATTGCGAGGGGTATGAAGCTGTGGGGGAGGGAGACGCCGTCGCAGGGGAAGGCGAATACATTTTTTCAGCCCATCGCTGGTGATTGGAAGCGGTAGTTCGATGCGAGGAGTTGCTCGGGTAACCTGGAACAGAGGCAGACAGCCTGCGGTCGGCAGGAGTAAAGACGTCGAGACCGGTGCCATAGGAGGGTGACGGCGCGTCACCTAACGCGCCTTCTAGCGCCGAAGTAGACTGGGTGACGTGTGGGGAAGATGCACCATAGAGTGGTGAAGGTCCCTGGTATGTTTCATCTATCCCATCCATCTCGTCCGCAAAGTCAGAGTCGATGAAATCTTCTTCACCATCACAGTCGAATTCGTCAAACTCCATTGCCTGGAACTCCACTCCAACAACATCTTCCTGTGCGAACGGGGAAGGCGGCGTCAAGATGGAATGCGAAGAAATGGAAGACAGCGTGTCGATCTCTGACTCAAGAACTGGCTGAGAAGGGAGAATAGCATCCTTTGGATTGATGGTGGTGTCGGGAAGGAATGGAAACCGAGGTGGGAGGGGATAGAATGTCGGCCAAGAACTAGCGGCGGCGGCGACCCAGCTATCCTTGGAGTAGTACTGCTCGTAACCCGAGTAGATACAGCTGGGTGTTGGGCTGCCGGAAGGATACATGGTGTTTCTTGGCGAACTGTGCGATTCGGATGGGGAATATATGTGCGGCTGGAAGGCAGCCCGCCGGGCGGATGATTTATCATTGCTCACGGGATAAGGGTAGTAGGCAGTGGTGATCATATAAAGTCCAAATCGAGAGGCCCAACTAACCGATGGCAAGGACTCAGGATGGGAGTATCAGGGACGGGTTTGACAGAGTGGTACCGTACATTTATACCCGTGTAACTGTGACGTTGATAACTGATCGGATGCCTCGAAAGTGCGTGACTGCAACTTAAGGCTGCACTCGGGCTTCCATTTATCAAGCGGATGCAAGGTGAGCAGAAGGATGGGCTTATGAAACACGTTTTGGCTATACCGACCATGCCACACGGGTTTGAGAATGACTAGTCCTGAAAGGGATCGCTATGCAGAGGTGAAAGCGGCATACGTGTGGGATATATCCGGTAAATCAGCGAGAGGCATTGACAGGAACGGGGGCGGTGCCGCAACTGGGGTGTGTGACTCGTGCAATCGAGAAAGGGATAGGTTACGATTGGAAGGGCGCACCTGGGCCGCATGTCTGACAGCGCCATGAAACCTTGACTGACGCGGCGTTCAAGCCACCAGCAGTACATGACGTTGTTCCGTAATTTGACGTTTCCCAGTGTGCGTCTCTGGGTGGTCTTTTGCATCCGTGGACAGCATCCGTATAGGCAGATACTCACATGGACACACCATCAACTTGATTGCATGATGGATATCACGGTATTTTGGTTCTCAGGGACAAGCTCACTTCATTCCCCACAGTTGTGTGGGCGACCCACCGTATAACATGTCGTAAGGATTGCGAAATAGCATCGTGGAGCTCGGAACTACTGCTCATCAATTGAGGGGTTGATGTCGGAACAGTTGACACCTCAGCAAGGCGTCGCGCAGCAGTTGATGCTGTACCCGCTCGTGATTGTTGGCTGATTCATATACGTCGATTGCCAGCTTGCCACTACGGCGTCCACCTGTCCAGATGGACATACGGCCATGCGTCTCCGGCAAGGCCCCAAGGCCAGAATCACCGATCTGCATGCGATTATCTTCCTCGCCACGAGTTGGTCGGATAGCATTGGTTTCCGATGAAAGTAACCCTCAGTGATCGAGGAATGTTCTACAGCTTCCGAGTGAGTGTACACATGTATAATGATACCTGGGACGATACTAATGAAGGACAGTGAAATATGGACCGTGAACGTGAAGAAACAGAGAATCGACAAGGCCCCACGAAGGAATGCGTATCAGCAACATCGATCACAAACACTCGTACGCCACTGCAAACAGAGACTTTGAATCACGACGCGGGCGTGTTCACTCAACGACAAGACTCCCCATTGCCCTCTGAACGTCTCGCATAGTCGAATCAAGTGGACCACGTGGCGCTGAGACAGGGCTGCTGGCCCCGGTGGAATTTCCACCGATAACCCGTGGTCCCAATGCGGGGTGTCTTACACCAAGGGCAGCTCCGAGCATTCTCTTTCCTGGGTCGCCAATCTTGGGAGGTCCCTCTGCGTGCAGGATTGCGGGATCCTCGTGGGAGACTGCCGAATTAATAAGGTCGTTCAACGAAGGGTGAGAGGGAAGCGAGGGAAGGGTAGGGGAAGGCTCCCGGCCGTTGATTTTGGGCGAGTGTTCCGAAATGGTTGTATTGAGCACGTGACCGTTTCCATTACGCAGGCCGTTCTGGCTGTTGTTGGCGCTGCGGCTTGGGAAAACGGAAATGGAGGCCGCGCGCATGTTGTGTCCACGCGAAGGGTTGCTGTTATGCCGGGCATTTACTGTTTGGATGACGCTTTGTGCATCAGGACCATCATATGGCTTGACGGATGCCGTTGGAGTGGTCGCCAGGATGGCAGGCGGGAACGCGAGGGCGTGGAGATAGGCACGTTTGGCTATAAATAAAATAAGAAAGGTCGGTGAGGATGCTCGCGCACGAGTGTGGCGTAGATATGACGACGTACCCACGGAAGCGTCCTGGAAGACGATCAACAGGCTGGTATCGTCTCTCCATTTGATCTTAAACCCCCCGCCAACACTTTCCCATTCAGAAAAGGCAGTTTGGATGTCCTTTGTCTTGAGCTCTTTGGCAAAGCCAGTCAAGGACAGGATGCGGGTTACAGACGCAGAGAGACTGGAAGTGGAGGCCATTTTTGAAGAGACTAGAGTGAATGCGAAGGATAACACTGAGAAAAGTCGAGTGGAAAGAGAGAAAGTCGGGTAAGTGGGGAGTGGTACGGGTTGAAATCGAGATTGCCGAGTGGAACGTGGTCGGATGAGGACCCACCGGTTGTGCGCGATGACGAGAAAGCAAGTGCGTGGAGTGCGTGGTGGACCGGACGAGGGAGCGTTTGTGTTGGATGTTGTACAGAAGCTGAGGGACGACGACGACGACAAGAAAGACAGACAGAGACTCGAAGCGACTAGTATGTTTGTGGCCCGCCTTTCAAGCGGGGATTCCCACGAGCTCTTGAACCGCATCGCATAGGTCTGTCGTTAGCCGAGCGTCATACGCGCTGAGCACTGACCAGGATAGCGTCGTCAGCACCGTCTCGCACTGGCAACGAGAAGCGCATCGTCGTTCTGTTGGCGAGTACTCGTCTTCTCTCGTCGACATCTTCCTCATTGGGACACTTTCCAGCAACGCTAGACATGTTCATCATGGATAACGAGCTCCTCCGCGCGTGGCTCCTCGTTCATGAGCTCAGCGATCAGCTCGCTCACAACCAAAAAATAGCCACCGCACTCCAGTCCAGAGCGGCTTCCCTCAAGGTTCCGTCTCCACCCTCTTCCCTAATCAGGTTTCCCTGAGTTGGCCCCTTGACAGGAGCAAGCTGCACATTCCGGTTCGGGCTTCGCACTCAGGCGATTTAATACCGATATATCAAAAGGTCCGTCCGCCGCTCGCCGCGCGCAGCGTGATCTGATCCTGGCTCCGCCGCAGAGACGTTTGAATCCGAACTGGAGCGCATGAACGCCCTTTTCATCATCGAGAATCAAACACTATTGCACGAGAATAAACAACTCAGCCTCCTCCTCAAAGAATATGAAAACACGATGGAAACCATCATGACAAAGTTCCGTAATCACGCCGTGCGTCCTAGTTTTTGCTATCATCGCTCACCTTATCTATCATTGATGGGGATAACAAACTGTTCAACAGTTGGCAGCCCAGCACCATGAACTGACCTTGACGCGCCATTACGAAGGCCTCATCCTTGCGTGCGATTCACAGAACCAATTCAATGATCTTGCTACGGAGACGCAGACCGCCGTCAGCCTGCAGCGTCTTGCGCAGAGCCTGCGGGCACTCTACCGCTCTATGACCGGAGAGGATCCGGACCCAGCTGATGAATGTTTGCAAGACACAGAGGGTGATGTACAATCACTCATCGAGACCCTCGGCCAGAATACGCCACCGAATTTCCGTGAGGACTGGGCCCTCGAACGCGAATCTGAAATTGCTCGGCTGGAAAAAGAAAATGATGAGCTACGGAAGATGCTTGGCATCGACCCCATTTCGCTCGCGGAAAAGGGCGTGATTCTAGACCTGGAGCGAGAGGAGAGCGGGAGATATTCGACCTTGCGGGTGGACCAAACGCGGAAGCAGAGCGAGTCAGCTGAATGCTGCTCTAGGTTTGGTGCCTGGAACCTTGACAATGAACAACAGCAAGAGAAAGTAGGGTGGGGAGGCTGGGAACCCAACGTTCCTCCACCTCAGCTCCAGCAAACAGCGGTGGGTAATGGGCCGCCCTTGCAGCGCGCGATGGACATTCCAAATAGCTCGCGCATACAACAGCCTCGACGACCACCCATGTTTACGCGGAATGCTATCCCTGCCCCACCGGTCAGCGTTGGTCCAAACCGCAACATCCCCCCGTCAACGTGGGCTCAGCATTCCGTCTTGGACCGGGCATGGTCGCAAGGTGGTTCTGCGCTAGATCTCAGTCGATAATTTCAATATCCGTAATCCTGATACCCTTTGACTAGTATGCTTTCGAGCCAGACTGACTAGACTATTTCGAATCTATCATTGTATGGCATGGTAGGGGAAAACTCATTGTTACGGAGTGTAAATGATTCGATGGAAAGCCATGGTTACGCGACGGGAAAACAAAGCAGGACTACGAACGCGAGCAAAGAGAAGTGGTATCAACGGAAACGCATGAAGGATGTCACGAGATGGAGGCAAAAACGATATCGATACAACAGATGCATCATTCTAGGAATCGCTGGTAAGTCGTACACGAGAAAACAAGAAAGATGGAAAACCCGATAGTTAGCCATTAAATTGTGCATAACGCATTATAAAGTCCTTGAAAAAAACCTGGCAGGGTATTATATCGAGGCCACATGCAAACGCCGTAGCACGGATCCGGAGCGGGCAAGTCATGCG
This sequence comes from Tylopilus balloui, assembly GCA_038089995.1. Classification (NCBI taxonomy): domain Eukaryota; kingdom Fungi; phylum Basidiomycota; class Agaricomycetes; order Boletales; family Boletaceae; genus Tylopilus; species Tylopilus balloui. The sequence continues at coordinate 166,945 of JBBPLW010000008.1, read as the reverse complement.
ACGACAAAGCGAACTTCGCATCCAAGCCCACTCCGTCCCCTACCTTCAAAGGCTATGCCAGTTATACGCTCCTTGCCGCATCCGAGCCCGCCTTCACGCGCTCGGCCTTCCCACTCCTTTCCACGGGCACACATGAGGTTTTGCAAAGCCCTTAGGCGGAGAACGGCGGGATTCGCGACAGGCCGCATCCGATACACTAGCGCAGCAGGTGGCGTACGAGGTCTTAACGGGGAAGGAAATATGACAGCATTCCTAGGAACGGGGTGTTTGGGTAGGCCGGCAGTCTCCGATGGCTGTGACACGAGCGGGATAAAGTGCACTGGTTCGGAATTTTGATTGGTGGACGTCGTGCAATCCGTAAACTTTCGGACATCTTTGGCAAGGGCGCGATAGCCCTCGCATCGCGCCTGCCACTGACGTCGCAGTGGCCCGTGAGGCAGTGGAGGCGTAACCGGGTCCAAATACGGAGATCCTGCGGTGAACATCGTGGCGGTAAGATAGGCGGATTGGAGCCCTTTAGCGACCTCGACTATTGTGGCGACGGAGCGAGTGACACGTTTCACCAGGGTTCCCCGTATGTCAAGAGACATCTCAGTGGCAGAGCCGGGAGGCGTACCACATGGAGCGTTATCTTCAAGAGGCGTGGACTTATGGTATGATGTAGGTGGTGGGCACAGGGGACTCTCTTCAACAGAGATGCGAACAAAGGCAGAGCGTGGGTGAAGATCACGTTGAGACTCGATGAGAATGGGAAGACATGGCTGGGAAGCAGTAGGAGATGCCGTGACGGAGTCAGGGGTAGTGATGTCGGTGGCTGCAGAGCGCCAACTACCGAAAGTGAACCACGAACCGGAGCGAGAAGGAGATGGAGAAGAGGACAACGATATGACTGATAGCGAAGATGAGACCGAAGGCATAGGGGTGGGCGCGGTAACTGGTAACTCGAGCGTCTGTTGTTCGTGAACCACCTCTTTACCTTTGGCCTTTCGTCTCTCTCCTTCTTGCCAATCGACAACCTGGAGAAGACTGTCGAGGAGCTCTGCGCGCACAGAAACCTGGCGTCGGTGAGGGATTGGGTTCAGGATGGACAAGCCAGCGATGCGTCTTGCGTCTTCTGCACGCTCGGAAGCGTCGAGAGGGAAGAGCTGGCCATTCATGGCATTGATGACCTCCTTGAAACAGACGGAGCGGTTGTAGCGCCCAAGTGAACGAGCCGAGCCCTTCTTGAGAGGCTTTGGAGGTAGGGTTGAGGCAGATGGTTTGGATGGAGGCATGAATGCATATTGGAACGGATCTTGGTCCCGTCTGGTGGACGATGGGGTCTCTATTCGAGGCTGGGACATCGGGTGAGAGGGAGCTGACGAGGAGGGATAGCGGACGTACCCTTGTGTCGCGGTGTTGGATGCATCTTTCTGCAATCCGGGCACGTTCTTGTCCGAGGGCGTCGTGCTCTCGTCTTTGGAGGGCGCGAAGTTTCTCTTGGTGGAGACGGTTCTTCTCGTCCTCCCAGAGCTTTTCGCAAGCTCTGAGACGCTGTGCGCGCCGAGACTCGTGCCACCACTGTTTTTGCCTGCGCTGTGTGTCTTGTAGGCCACGCTTGCCGGCCTCGTCGAGGGTGAGGGGACCGGAAGGGGGAAAGCGCATGTCAAAGCCCTCGTCAGTGACCTGGTCTATCCGGGGGTCCGAGTCGTCTGAGACGTGAATGCCTTTGAGTTTCACGAGACGGATATTGCTGTGTGCGTGCGCGACCTGGATCTGGTCTTCGAGGGAGAGTGGAGCGGGAGATGACGGGCTGGGAAGGGGGTTGCCCGATTGGAGAGCGGAAGAAGATGGGGTGTCGGTGATTGGATGGATGAGAGACCGCCTGCGTTCTTCGGAGGCTTGTCTTGCGAGGGCGACTGGGGAGATGTGACGAGATCTGCCACGGTGCTGCATTTGCGGGGGAGGTGAGCCACGGAAGGTTGCACTGAGCATCTGAAGGGGGGGAGGAGGAGCAGATGGGTAGGCGGGGTCGGATCGTTATTATACCACCCAGAACAGCCTCGAGGCGATTTTTTTTTAATGGGCGCTACCAAGCGAGGACCACACAGCGTGCTTTGTTCCACCTCCCATTGTGGGCTCTTCGCTGGTCCTTGCAGCGCCTCGAGGCAGGCTTTATGTGCACCTACGAACAGACGTTCCGTCCAGCATCCAGCGCGATGTCGACGGCGTGCTTCCTCTGTCGACCAAATATGAACTGGTGATCTCACACGTACAGGCTCGCTCGCCCTAGCGTGTTTCCCAAGCCATCCCCATGGCGTAGTATAGCCCGCTTAGTGATCTGGGACGCTCCTCCCCAATACAGCTTGCTCTGTCCTTGTGCGGAGCCTCGAGGCATCACTGATAATGATCGCCTCATGCTCGTTCGTACTCTCCTTGTGCGGAATTCGTCTTCTTGTCCTCTTCCGCTCGCACCGTCCTTTCCACTCGTCTCTGAGATGAACTGATTTCCATCGTGCCTTGTCCGCAATCCGGGTCGTGTGATAGCGTCGACGCGATTAGCTACTCTCTTGCCTAGTCTCAGATATTCGTGCCGGCAAGCTAAATAAAGTGCTCTGCTGTGCATTCGGTTGGCTGTAATCCACCGTGCGTCCACAGGATGAGTGCCATCCTCCACAGCTGGATGTGGCCAGATGAGCCGCGCACGGTCTCGAAATCCGATCTCCTGGCTCGCCCGTTATCGTCCAGCGGATCGATCCTTTCGTGCCGTCATGGGGTGCCCGTTTGCGAGAAGAGCGTACTTGACAGCTGTGATAGAGCAGGACATCGACCACGTATCACAGCTGCTATCAGAACTGGATCCGTGGCCACGGTGGAGCATCATTCGGTGTTCTGAACATCTGGCCTCTCCGCTGGGCCTCCGCTCCTCCGACCCCGTCAACCCAGAGCGTCGAATACGAGACCGTTGGCGATCCTCTGCTCTTCTTCTGGTTCGATTTCAGACATCCCATGCTTCTCGTCCACATAGCAAAAACCTCTCGTCATACGTCTTACCGACGCTTTCAAAGGTTCCCATCACGCTTCCTTCGGTAGTACGCGTCTGACAGTGCCAACTTACAGGCGTATATCCGCCCAATCAGCACTCGTCGCGCAGATCAGTGACTGGAGTACACTCGGGCGTGGTCATTGGCGCGCAGTGATTCCGACCCCCGATGCCCACTTTGTCTCGTTGCCGCTATCTCCCACTGATCTTTGTACTGATGCACATCTACCTCGTGCAAATTTTATACGACATCATTTGCTGCGAGTCGACCTTATGTGGTCCATACAGTCGCGGAAATAAGACATACGTATGTACACGTGTAAGGCATGTGGGAACTTGTGTACTGTCCATCAACGTTGGTTGCCTCCGCTCCATTCCATTTCTTTCCTCTCACCCTTTGCGCGTTCCGTGCGCACCTCATTCAAGCTGACTCCTCATATTCATGTCTCTTCGCGCTCTCTTGTACGCATATGTACTCGGCGGCCTAACGTTCATCCCCCTCGTCGTATTCATTTTCATCTTCATCGCCATCTATACTTCCGTCCCAGTACCTGACCCCGACACGAGCAAGAATGTCAAACACAGTACGTCGGAACGCACCAACCACGATCGTCCCAATGGTCCCTCCGAATCCCCCATCGAGCCCCACAGCGGCGCAAACGACATCCCACGCACCCGCAAAGGCTGGCTCACGGTCCGACGCAGATTTGAAGACTCATCCAATGACAGCTCGTACGTCACCCTTGTCAGATCGTACCTCGATTCGCGCTCGAAAGACCCCAAGCGTTCGCGTCCAAAGGACATGTGGTACGTCGTACTCAAGGGCAAAGTGATGTATTTGTATGAGGATGAGGGTATGACCGAGTGCGAGGCAGCGGTCGAGTTGGGTGGCCACGACGTGGTGATATATCCGGAGGGGTTGTTGGACGGGGAGCTGTTTACGCGCCGCAACGCCATCTGCTTGAAACCTCGGTCCAGAGGCACCGAGAACAGCATGCCGAGCGTGTCAGGAGAGACGGCGCTCGGCGACGGGGAACAGAACAGCAAAGTAGATGGGGACCAGGCAGGGAAGCAGGAGCAAGACGAGAAGAGCAGGGAGGCTGAGCCGGAGGAGGCTGTCGCGGCACATTGGTTCATCTTTGTCCGGTCCTGCGTCGACATGGAGGACTGGTACCTGGCTCTCGTGCATGCATCTGACCATCCATCCGGTGTGCCAACGCTTAGTCCGCTCAAGCCTGTCTTCTTGCCATCCGAAATGAACTCCTTGGTCGCTACGCTCGACGAGCAACCAGACGTCATTCCAATGCGATGGTTCAACGCGTTGTTGGGACGCGTCTTTTATAGCTTTTACAGGACCAAGACGCTTGAGTCGTACATCATTGGTCGTCTCATGAAGAAACTCTCCAGAGTCAAGCGCCCCGCTTTCCTCACAGACGTCGCTGTGACCCAGTTCTCAGTTGGTGACAAGGCGCCGACGTTTAGCAAACCTATGCTCAAGGAACTCACCAAGCAAGGCGACGCGTCGCTGGAAGTGGTCCTTTTGTACAAGGGTGAGATCCGTGCCACCGTGGAGGCGACTGCTGTGATCAACCTTGGGGCGCGCTTCAAGTCGTATACCGTTAAACTCGTTTTGGCTGTGGTGCTACGCGAGCTCGAAGGCAATCTACTCGTCAAGGTGAAACGCCCTCCCAGTAGCCGCATTTGGTATGCCTTCACGAAGCCCCCGCGCATGGTCGTGAACGTCGAGCCTATCGTGAGCGATCGCCAGATTACTTGGAGCATGATTTTGAACACCATCGAGGCGAAAATCGAGGAAATCGTGAGTTGGCCTCTGAAACGATGTTCTTCCATGGTTTCTGAACGTTGGACAGATCATCGATTCTGTAGTGCTGCCCAATATGGACGACATCAGTTTCTTCGACAGTGCTGAATACGAACACCGTGGTGGAATATGGGCTGATGCCGTGCGCTCGGACAATTCGATGCCAATACCAGCTCCGGAGGTGGCCACTGAGCCCTCCGCTCCTATTGTAGGCTCCCAGCCATCGGAAGAGGCAGGACCGTCTAGCCCTGTGCGTGCCCAATCAGAACAGGAGCCAGCGACAGAGACACCGTCGTTGGACAGCATACCCATCACTCGCTCTATGTCAACCACATCCCCAGATAAAACCTCAATGACGGCTAGCCGGCGTTCTTGGTTCTCTTCCGTTGCAGATACTGAACTCGATTGTGGACCCGCAAAGGAAGTGGAAGAAGTCGTGCGTGGTAGGAGCGAACGAAGTACTGGATCGAACGGCAGTCTTACTCCTCCCCCTCATACCCCCATTATACAACCTTTAGACGTTTCGGACGATGACCAGGATGCACATGAACATCTCTCCCCACGTCCTTCATCCGCACACTTACATACACGCTCAAGGTCGTCACGAACTCGCTCTATTTCATCTTCAACAGGCGGTGATGAGTCCTCCAACTACCTCTCTGATACCAGCGCGACTTCCAAGAGTCCACGTCACTCCTTGGGGACGTTTACCACGAGCTCGTTCTTGTCCGCGCTCAAGTCAAAAGCAGGTGATAAACAAGCACTGAGTAATACCGCCAAAGAAGCGATGCGGAAATGGGGTGTCTGGGGCTTGAAGAAGGACATTGGTGGAAATCCGCCTCCGGATGACCTTGCTGACGTGGATCTCTCTGATCGCCGCGCCAGGACCGAGAGCATACACAGCCGGCAGAGTTATGTGGACATGCGTGCAGCGGTAATGGAGCGTAGAGAACGCGAGCAATCTGAAAGGGTCAACGGAGGGTCATCACCCGTTCCGATACCTCAAGGAAATGGCAAAGAAAAGGGGAGGTCGACTAGCATGTCGAGTGGTCGCATGTCTTCGAATTCGAGTGGGTCGACTTCTGCAGGCTTGTCACGCTCGTTGGGCGACCGCGTGCCCGGAGATCCTTTCAAGGACCGTGACTTCACAGAAGTCGCGGAGGAGAACGCTGCGCCATCATTAATTCACACTCAACCCTCCCAAGGACGCACGATGACGATCCCGGGGATCCATGCGAGTCACAGAGGCGAAGTCATGTCGATGGGAAATGTTGCACCGGTTTCGCCTTGCCCCGAAAGCAATATCAAGGATGCTGCCATCCAGAGCATGTATCGATTGTGGAAGAGCCCCATTCTGTCGGGACAGCAAGGACAAGAAGGGCAATCGTCGACATCCACCTCACCTGGACGGGGTGAAGTAATTGATCGGAATCATGATGTGGTTCCATTGTCGTTGACACCTGAGGTGATTTCTCCCCCTTCGCGTTCCGTTCCACCCCCTTTGCCTCCTCGAACGATGCCTTCTGTCGCGGTGGGACACGCAGCGGACACTATGGACGATTCTCCTGTTCCAACGGTGTCGGCAGCGTCGCAAGCACTCAAGACGATCGTGTCCAGGGACGAAACACGAAGACTGTCGGTTGAGACTAATACTTTGGAGGATGGGGAGCCGACCCTGCCTTTACTGGCGGAAACGACCTCGACTGCGGTGCCGACCACGCACGCGGGTAGCAAACCGCCTCTGCCACCCCGGAGAGTTGCAATATGACGCTGCTGGTTTCTATTTTTTTCTCCGTCTGTAGTGTTTATTGATCGCCACACGATTTATGTATCATGATGGGGTTCGGTTCTGATGTCATGAATGGCACTGCTGTTGTCGGGTAATCGGGGGTGGTTGTCAAGGGATTGGTGTGGTCGCCAGGGTGCAGATGTTGGATTGTGCCAGTCCTCGGAACTGGCGCTGGTTGTGCAGTCTCGGCGCGACTCGGAGCGGAGCGCTGCCAGAGCGGGGAGACGGACTTTGGGCGACTTGAGGGATTGTCAGTCGCAGATTAACCGACCCCTTGACGGCGAGACGTTTTCTCTTCTCTCCTCTCTTCTTGACGACGACGATGGCTGCTACATCTCCTCGCTCTGCCTCACCTGCCCCACCGCGTGCAATCGTCGTCCCCAAGCCAGGCTATAATCTCCAAATCTCGCCTAACCTCGAGGCGTTGCTCCAGCACGACGAGCTCGCGCGTCGCAATATCAACTCGCCCACCAGCGCGTACCATACTTCGTCGATGTCAGGTTACCCTATCAGCCTACCGCCGCCCCCGCCGCGCGTAGCCAACGGCAGTCGGAAGGCTCAGCGTGAACAGGAGTCAGTTCCTACGGCGCGAGGCAGGGAAGGACAGCGGACGAAGAATGCAGTCGCCGTGTCTGATTTCTGGCATGTGACAGACAGCAGCGCTGCGGGTCACCCACCGGGTTCTTCCTCACGACCAGTTACCCCGAACCCATATCTCAATCCCGCCCCCATCTTGAGACCTATTGATACACCAGACTTGGGTACGCCTCGTTTCGCGGCCTCTGATCAATACTCACGTGCACCGCCTTTTGCAGACGAAGCCCCGACACCGAAACAGACCAGCAAGTCTCTTCCAGATGGGCCCAAACATGACTCGGCGCGAGTTGCACCTGAAACGCGTGCACGCCCAAGTGCACCAGGTTCATTACATCGTCCGTCATCCACATTCAACAAGGCTGAAAGAATGCTTTGGATGGGTCGCGATTCTCTCAGCCTCTTCTCCAGTTCCACCGTGAACTGCGTGAAGCGTGACTCTGATCGTCGCAACGACCGTGCCGAGTCCGGCGACGTGGATGCGGTGCATGGCAAGTCCCCCCGATCTCATTGGCTAAGCTCGATTGGCTGAATGCTGTGACCCTAATAGATAGGCAAACGCGGCTGCCACCTGCCGCACCTAGCCCACTCATCTCCAGGCCGCTGTCCGCGTTTGGTGACAGCGATACAGCCACCGTCGCTGTACGTGCTTCGCTTCTTGTAATGTCGGGATATCATTCTCATCCCATCGCGACAGCTTTCATCAAAGTCCGCGACGTCGTATCTTCATTCCCTACAACGACGACCACACATTGGACCATCTGAAACAATAGCACGCGCTGAGTCTAGTGACCCTCCTCTCCTCCCTCCACTTCTTCCAACACTTTTTCTACCCCGCCTATCTCTACATTCCATTTCCATGTCCAAAAACTCACCGCAACAACACAAATCTATTGGCTCTGTCACCGGCAATGACTATCTATCATTTATTGATATCTTTTCTCCATCTACGTCCGGCGAACCCAACCCTTGTAATATACAGGATAACGCACAGGAAACCCGCTCATCTCGTCAACTTCAATCGATCAGCATCCCTCCTTCCAGCCCATACTCTATCTCACGTCATAGTCTTTCATCAACTTCTCTTGCGAGCATGAAATTCGCCCCTCCGAGTCCTACATCTTCTATTATACATCAACCATCTCCAACGTGTCCTGACTCAGCCAGTTCTTCGTCTTCGGTCGGACTCCCCTCAATGATATTTGCCCCACCTAGCCCCTCCGCTGAACGTATCCCCACGCGGCTGCAACCGCTCTCAGACCCTCCATCTCCCTACTCCCCGCTTGAGTTTGCATCTCCGCCTAGTCCTCGATCTGAAGTCGTCCACGAATCCTCTCTCTCCGCAGTTCCAGAGTTGATTTCCGAACGTGGTAGGAAGCTCAAGTCGATGAATCGTTCCAAGTCTTCACCGCCGTATCACGTTCATAATTCAGCATCGCCTCTTCCCCCTACGACGAATGAACTAGATGCAAATGAACGAGCGGACCGTATTCGGCGGAATCGCAAGCTCGCTCGCGTCTTCGGCAGGATGCCAGGCGTCGAGGAGCTTATAACCGATGCCAACGATCCTCCTGTAACCAAGAAGTCACATTCGCCTTCGTTTGCGGCCTTGCTCACGAAACAGAAAAGTCACCGACATGCCGTGTCTGTCTCGGTTTCTCTGAAAACTCCTGGTATGATGATAGAACCGTCGACTCCATGGACGGAGAACCTCTTGTCTCCGGATGGTCGCAGACACTCGACGCCTTTGGCGGCGGACTTTGCACTACATGTCGACGATGAGCGGGGTGGGGCGCCAACAAAAGACCCTTTTCGCTCGCGCAGTGTCATGGATTCCCCAGAGGTTGCCTCTGCGAGATCGTTTATCGATCTATCAGACGAGGATCCCCGGGACGACGATGTGTCGGACCTCAGCTGTTTCCCTTCGTATCAGAATAGGTTCCGACGTCTACACCACAGCAATTCGACGCCTTCTCTCGTCGAGTCACTTGATTCCGAGGGAATAACTGAAATCGAAAGACGACGAAAGCGAGAAAAGCTAGCAAGGCTCCACCGTTTCCTTGGCTCACGTGTTCCTCCAGAGGCTGTTAATGGAAGTGCTCTTGGTCCACCCCTACCGCCCCCTGCACCCTCAGAAGAAACCGAACGCGAGCATTGGCTTCGCGGGAAGAAAAATGTACTTCCGGATGAGTTTGACCGCCGCAAAGAGGAGCTGGATGAGAAGGAGAAGGCTCGCAACGTACGCCGGGCGCAGAAAATGGAAAAGGTGCATTGTTCCCATTTCCTCATACATTCGACACTGCTGACTCAGTCTACAGGTATTCGGTACTCCGCCGCCTCAGGTGCTTTATCATACTCGCCCAAGTCGCCCGACCATGCCACTTTCTCAACCGGCATCTCCTACCGATGTCAACCCTTATGTTTTACATCTTGATTTTACTTCCTCTCCTCCCAATCCGAATAAATCTGCCTACGTGGGTAAGACACTTCATCGACGGGGCCCATCGGATTCTTCGAGATGTTTGCTTCCTCGGAATGAAGACACTCCTCAATCCAGCCCTTCTTCGATCGCGCAATCGTTCACTGATTCGTTCACTGGATCGCCGTCAGGATACCAACAAGCCTTGCCTCAGTCCCCTGTCTATCTCAATTATCAGCACTCTCTGAATTCCTTGGTTGATATCATTGATCGGGTACGCGTTCGTAGCCTGGCTCATACGCCGCGTACTCATGCTCCCTTTCTAGGACGACCGCCAGTCTTTGATCGAACTTCATCGTTTCCTGCGCGGTGAAGCCAACGAGTCTTCCTCCGGAGAGGAAGAGGCTACGAAGCCTCGCCGTGTTTCAAATGCAGCGTCCTTGAGGTCAGAACGACGACACTCGCTTCCGTCGATCGCGTCCATCACATCGCTCTCGTCCGAGTTCCACACTTCTCCCAAGATGTCGCGGTTCCAGATTCGGAGACGCAAGGCAGCCAAGTTGACCAACTTTTTCGGCGTCGACTATCGAGAGCTGATCCACGATATTTTGGAGAGCATCGAGAGAGGCGTCGAGGAGGAGCGCAAGCACGGCACTCTGCAACCTCAGGAGGTCGAGGTACGCATATCCGTTTCGCCCTGCTGTTTTGTGTGATGGGCTCATCCGGAGTGTTCAGGTGTTGATGCACCGCGTCAGGAGTCTTCGGAAGTTGAGGGACCCCTTCCTTTCTTAGTGTGTTGACTACGTATTCCACCATCCCATCCATCGTCTTGGTTTTTGACGAGTCGTATACGTATAATCATATTAATGGATTCCAGTTAGTATCATCAGAACTGCGAGCGGTGCAGGATAGGGTATCATAGAATAACTAATTCTCCACGACACGAGTGACACCAAAAGATGTGTGATTCGTCCATAAACTGAGGTCGATGACAATGCGAGTCAACCATGTCAGAGAGCGAATCTGGGACTGGGGACAGACCCCTCGGCGGCGGCGTATGCCTATGAGCAGCGGTTTCGCTTTCAATCCTGGCTTTAAGCATGCTCAGGCTGACTTGACGCTTGTGACGTGTTTCGGGTGAAAGTCCGACGTCAAAGACGGATCGAGTGGATGGAACCAGACTGCTCGACTTGGAGGCCAACGGACCACGCCGCAAGTCGTTGCTCGTCCGACTGGAAGGCCGTCCGGCGGGAGAAAACGGTCTCGACGTAGCCCTCGAAACGGACCGCGAGGCGAGCTGTTCCTCCAAAATATGCATTTGTCGTTGGAATCGATGCGCCCTGTCCTGCGCCTCGAAGACGGCGGTCTCCAAAGCACGAATCTGAGACTGGGTAGACGAGAGTTCCATGGCGTGCTGTTGCTTCGCGGCACTCAGCATCTCGTCGTCCAACGACCGGAGGCCACCGTCAGTGATAGGCGTCTTTTCCACGCTCTCCAGCTCTTCCTCCTTGGCCACCAGTTCGCTCTGCAGACCCTCGATCTCCGTCCTGTAGTGACGGATGAGCAGACTTTGTTCTGCTTCGTTCTTGCGTGACGAGGTCAAGGCGGATTCCAATTGGGAAATTTCCTCTTCGCGGCGCTGTGCTTCTGCGCTCATTCGGTTGCTGAGATCCGCTTGTCGCACCTCTGCCCCCCGCATTCGCGTACGCTCAGCTTCCAACATCTTTACGGTCGCTTGCGCGGACTGGAGCTCGGCTTCGAGCAGGGAATAGCCCCGCTGCAGATCCGCGACGGTTTGCTGCAGTGAATGATTGTCTTTCTCCCGAAGCGCATCCGACTCCCTGCGTAGCTTCGCCGCCTCTGCCTCTCGTTCCGTTCCTTCACTGAGAGCCATCTCAAGTTTGGAGATGAGAGTATCACGAGACCTCTTTTCGTGCTCCAGCCTCTCGATCTGCTCCATCAGCTCGAGTTTGACAGAAGTCAACTCATCAATCTTGGGTCTCATATCTGTCAAAGACTGCATGAGCTTCGTCCCTTCGGCTTGTAAATCTTTTTGCATCCTCTCTGACTCTTCCGCGCGACGAAGAGCAGCACGTAGTTCCCCTTGGACATTCTGGAGTGTCCTATCGCTAGAGGTTACTTCGGAAGCGAGTTCTCCGAGTTTCTGCTGGAGCTGCTTGACTGCGCTCTGGTTAAACTCCACCTGCGATTGTAACGAGGCCCGCTCTTCGAGCAAACCGTCGCGACGATCGTTGGCAGACTGTAGGTACCCTTGTAGTGCAGCATGACCGGCTTCAAGATTAGAATGTCGGGCCTTCCAATCCGCCTCGCCCTCGGATTTCAAACGAAGTTGTGATTCCAGGTTGTCTCTCTCGTTCTTGATGGCTATATGCGACTGGAAAGCGGTATCAGTACAGCATGAGAACAGCCATGTAGTAAGACACACCTGCTGAATTTTATTGAGCTGGAACTCGAGTTCGTCTGCACGATCCAGGGTGTTTTTCAGAGATATCTCCAGCTTGTCTGCTCTGTCGTCACTCTCGATCTGCTCCTCCAGCTCGCGAACTCGTTGCTGATGTTGATTGGAAGTGGCTTGTACTTCCTCAAGCTCGGCTTTCCTGAGTTGGATTTCACGCTCCTACATGCACATGAGGGCCGTTCTAGCTCGAGACGTGGAGTACCACACCCACCTGGTCTCTGACACGTTCTAGCAGTTCCTTCTCCCGAGAAAGTGTCTCCTCGAGTTCATTTCCTTGCCTCTGGGTAGTGATTTCGAGTTCTTGGACCCGCTTGGTCAAGTGGGCAGCCTTCACCAGCTCAGCAAGGAATAACTTTTCTTTTTCCTGGAGTTCTAAAGGATGACAGAATTCAACAGCGTCCACAGTGCAACAAAGGCAGCTGTACCTATCTCGACTTCCTCCAACCGCTGGACCGAGGCTATCAAAGAGGCCTTCTCAGAGACTAGGAGGGAAATAGTCTGTTGGCGATTCTGGTCTTGTTCTTGCCATCGCTTGGAGTCTACAATAGCGCTTGCGCGTAGACCCTCTATCTGACTGCGAGCTGCAGAGAGGTCCTGTTCGACTTTTGTCGCGTGAGCCCAGGAGCTCTGAATTTCCTGTTGTGCTGACCCCAAGTCCGAGGTCAAATCCTTGATGCCTGTCATCATATCAAATTCTGCCTTCGCTTCACGAGAAACACGAGACATACCAGTCCGTAATGAATCCATGTTTCTGTCTGCCTCACGCAATCTTTGATCCAACTCCAGGTGACTGGTCTCCAAGTTGCCAATCTTGGTTTGAGCGACATTATGCCGATCCTCCAATTGCGACTTTTCTCGGGAGAGCTCCTCAAGACGACGTGTGGCAACAACGCGGTATTCCTTTACTTGTGCAAGCTCATCTTCGAGAGCCTTGCGGCGAACCCGTTCTTCCTGAAGTGCTTTAACCTTCTCTCGAGCATCTGTGCTCCCACGTTTATGAGAAGGCAAACAGAGATGGAAATTAGTCACTCACCTGCCTGAATTTCATCAAGGCGGGCCAAAGAAGTTTGAAGAGTAGCGTTCTCGGTCTGAAGGGAAGCTATGACATGACGCTGCTCTGCTAGTCGATTGTGCGGGTCATCGAGGGCCTGCTGGTTGATTGGAGGAACCGACACAGACTGCGAAACGGAAGCCGGTGTGCCCACGCGCTCTAGTGGTGGTGGAGACTTTGGCGAGGGCCGCACGCGCTGGGGCTGGGGTTGGGCGATGGTGTTCGCGTCGGGAACTTCAGCCCTAGGTAATGATTCGATCCAGTTCGTGACTGTATCGTTCGAGCTGAATCTGTGCAAATAATACTCTGCTCAGAGACACTCGAACGTCATGACACCGGGAGCGTACAGGTCATTAATGTCCCACTCGCGTTTCTCTTCGTCGGCTGGTACTGCGGGCTCTGCAGGAGCGGGAGTATAAGACCGAGATGGCGGGGGGCTAGCTAATGAGGTGCTACGAGGGCCTGCGACTCCAGCGATCTTCTGCTGCTGTCGCTTCTTCTTGTTGAACTGTGCGATGCGGTGAGCTCGGGCAAAGTGTAGAGCGCAGCCAGACGCGTACCACTGCCATTCCTCTCGCAGCCTTTGCAGCCTTTGCAGTTCGATCATCCTCAGCTTGAGACATGGATACAACACGCTGTTGGGTTAGGAATGGCTGTGCTCAAGTTCGTGGACAGGGAATAACCGAGCTCCCTGAGCGCTTGGTGCAATGCCGCATGGCGAACTGGTACACTAGTCTTTCTATAAAGCTTTTTTTTACTCAACTGGGCAGTCATTATCAGATGGGGAAAAAATAAATTGAATCACAACGGAATATGCACAGCGCTGTTGGCAAGTGACAGAAACAGCAGAGGTTGAAATCGGGCAGCGGCAGATGGCTCGTAAGGAGGCAATATAGATGTACCAAAGCAGCGGAAGAGTGCATGCCTACGAAGAAGACTTGTAGTTGACCTGTAAGGAAAGACTCGGGGCATACGTTGTAAGTAACGCAGGCAGGTGAGAATATGGCAACGATATCAATGGACAGATAGCGGAGGAGGGAACCGGGAACCAAACAGAAACTGGGAGGGAGCGATGTGGAATAACAAGAATTGTCACAGTCCGTTTTCATCATGCCCAGACCTGAGGGCAAGGAGTCAGTCATGGTTATCTGCAGGGCGTCGATCTATCACTCACTCGAAGCGTGCTATCCCAACTGCCTGTACAAAGGGCCATGCCATCGACTGACACACCCAGACAACTGACCCGGTTTTCATGCCCGGTCAAAACACCTACACGCTCACCTCTGAGTGTGTCCCAGACGTTGCAAGTCCAGTCATCGTAACCTCCGAAAAGGATACGACCAGAAATTGAAAATGCGACCGAAGTGATACCACAAAGGATATTGTCATGGGTGAAACTATTGAGTTCGCGGTCTGCTCGGATGTCGAACAACCGGCAGGAAGCATCGTCAGATCCAGTGGCAAAAGCATCTCCATTGGGGAAAAATCTAGGGGACAAGATTCAGATAAAGACGACAAGGATAACGACTGGACGCACTGAACAGCGTTTATATCGGACTCGTGACCGGTAAAGGTTTGTGTAGCGCGACCACTACGTATATCCCAGAGCTTTGCGGTGGCATCGCAAGCACCGGAAACAAAAACATTTTGGTTGGGGCCAAGCGATAGACTGCAAAGATATCAGGGTGAGACAAAGGGAAGGACGCAACCAAGGGGAGTTACCTCATGACATCACCAGTGTGATCGCTGAATTCGACAACTCGCACACCCGCTTCAATGTCCCAGAGCATGCACGTCATGTCACCAGAGCTGGTGACTATTTGTCGGTCGTTGATAAATCTGCAGCAGCTAAGGTAGCCAGAGTGGGCACTCAATTCGCGGGCACCTCTGACGCCATTGGCCTCCCGGCTGTTAAGATTGTAAATGGAGCAGATGTTGTCTAGACCACCGCAGGCGACGAAATTTCCAGATGGCGAGTATGCACAAGTCATGACCCAACTGGACCGAAGGGGGATTGCGTGGACCTTGTTGGTGGTATAGGCGTCCCAGACGATTAGCTTTCCATCCTGTGAGGCTGAGACAAGATGTCGTCTATCAGCAGCCCAATGCATGGCATAAATCTTTGCAAGGTGTCCTTTGAGTGCACGTCGGGGTCGCATCACGATCCTGGGGAGAGTGTCGACTTCGGCAGCCATCGCACGCACTGAGAGCGAACAAGGTCAAACGAGATCCTCAAAGAGAATGATATCGCGGGGACATACAGCTAGTATCAGCGGAAGCCTCTCTGCTCGCACGGATTTTCTCTTTCAAGACCTCTGCTTCACGACGTGCTGCGGCAATCCGTTCCTGTATGTCACCCTGGGATTGGGCCATCGTTGCAAATCGAGTCTGGTGTAAAGAAAGATGCTAGAGAGAAATGGATGATGGTGAGGATGGGGGTGAATGTGGAGGGAAAATTTGCCCACCAGCGATGCTTGCGGAGCAAGGATGAATTAGTGGAAGAGCGTGAGAAGCCGTCAGAAAGTGGCGAAGGTGATGCGGGTGGTAATGAATTCACGTTTGGATACCACCTAGGGCAGCAACGACGACGAGGACGACGAGAGCGACGATAGCGACGGCGAACGCTGAACAGCGAATTGCACTCAAACTTGGGAAACGTTGGCACTGTGCACCGACGCTCAATACCGGTTATTCCCGAAACTCCGACGGTGGCGCACATCGCCAGCGCAACTTTGACATTTTGTGCTACACGACGATACACATCACACCGCCATACAGCACCGGTCGTCGCTCACATGCACAGGCGGCGCCGAGATACTGCGCCGAGCCATGGATCCCTTGACGGATGACAGCCAGACACTCCCACCACGGATTCACAGCCATGGCGCCCATGCACAGGAAAACGTGAGAAACCCTTGAGAGCGAGCAAGATAAAAAAATCGACAAGGTTGAAGTTCGGGAATGAAGTCTTCCATTGCTCAGGTGTCTTGGCACATTCCGTTATAGATTACTACGATGCTGGTGGTCAAGAAAAGCGGACCATGAGACGGAAGTCGTAATCATACCCCAAGCTGTTTCACCAGCGTAGAGATATCTGTACCGCAACATCGATGTTGCGCGTCGCCTTACAATGCTGGCCTGACCAATTCAACAACGATCATAATGGACATAACGTCGACCTGCATGGATTGATCAGATTTCAGGAACAGGGTAAAGATGACTGCCGACGTAACTGCTAGAGGCAGAGTCACCAGAGACATCGATCATGATAGCACTAGATCAAATCCTTCTCATAAATGGGGGTTGCAGCAAGCATAGGAGGGAAGAGTCGTCAGTACTTCAGTTCTGGCACTTGCGTCAGCGAAATATAGCGGGTTTCAGCTTCACACGCACTTAAAGCACCTTGCCAGTGGCGGATGAGAGGGATCCGCACCCATTGTCGAAGAGATTAGACGGAAAGAATGAAAGGCTTCTCTTGGGTCGGCGCCTTGGTCTTTATAATCTGATCCCTGCAGGACGTAGGGCAATCACCGCCCATGGAAACACGCCGCTGGCAAGATCCGGGACGCAGTGAGCGACAGGGGTTCTCCGCGGGGTGTGAATGTTATAATTACCCCATTCCCATGAGGTCCGCACATTCTGGATGAAAGCACCCAGCCCTCGAGATATTGATGGAAATTGCACCCAAGACAGAGCTAATAAGATCTGGCCGGGTTCCAGACTCCGTGGACTCTGTGAAAAAATGTTTTTATTTAAAGATCATACCCAACCAGAGTACAGGACCATATTACAGGGACACTGATATTGATCTATACACACGCTTTTTGCCAACTTCCGCTCAGGTGTTTGGACACCGAATACAGATTGTGCCTCGGCACGAGTTCTTTGCGCTCTGCGGCCTAGACTGCTGACCCAGGGACAAGAACGCACGTTTGCAAAAATTCGTCCCTCGACCTAGTACGCAATCGACAACAGGTCGCGCACCAAGCTGCCCCACATCATGCGGATACGAGGATACGGACTAGTATGGGAGGGGTAAGTTCTTGAGCATTTTGCGCGTTCCGGTGCATTGATCACCAGAAAACATTGCTATCACTTGTATGTTTTCTCGATCAGTACAGTACTTCTCACAACCAGGCCAGACAGCAGACAGCTAGCGCTAATCCCAACAGTTCACTTGCTGTTGTGCCCGACCGCCAATCACCTTACATCTGATCATCTTCTGCTAATCTTCTATTGAATGAGGATGGGTACATGACAAGCTACAACTGGGCCGGAAACGAGAACACATAATTATACGGTTACGCACAGCCACGTCGGCCAAAGTTCCTCGCACATTGTTGACGAGCGATAAGCACCTACCAGCGTTACGTCAAGGGCATCGTGCAACGCAATGCGTGAGATCATACCTTTACATAGGGTAACTCAATTGTAGTAGGATGTCAGGGCGCGGTAGGTGGTTTCGGCAGCGATTTCCATAGCGGATCCTCTGTCACGGGCCACACCCCGCCCATATTCAATGCCGTTAACTGCAGTCAACCCCTCGTCAGCGTAGGTAAGAGAACATCGATCACTGTGGCTTACAGTACGCAATCGCGAACCATCGTGTTTCATGTGATGGGCCAGACTGTTGGTACGACCAGGTGAGATTTCCTGTATGACCATATCGGCCCTGAAGATAGTTGTTCAAGTACATCCGCCAGTCACTTCTTTGGCCTACACCGCCGTCAGTAATCTTCGACCTAGGACCGTGATAGCGAGTACTTACGCTCCATAAAGGCAACTGTGATCGTTCAGAAGAGAAGTGGTGGGGTGGATATCGAGGACCTGCTAAAGAAAACGCCACTGCTCATGGGCTTTTAACCGAGGACGGTCCACGGGATGTCAGAGCGTGTCATCTCGAGTCAGCGATGACGAGAAGCTGTCCGAAGGATTTCACCGGTAAAAGTTGGGCTCAACTACCGCGGCTGTGCGGAAGTACATACGTCGGCGGTACCCATGTTTGGAGAGTAAGGGTCCTTGTATTGCGACGAATCATACCTGTAGTGAGATCTCGTGTGATCGCTATCGGTGATAACATAGACCGCAACTTGGAGCAAGTGGAAAAACGCCATACTTTACCTGCCGACCTGACTCACCCCGCCATGCTGTGTGTGAGAATAATGTTTATCACGGTGTTAGGAACCTCCGGAGAGGGTGCCCGACAGTCTGACGTTGTTCTATTAAGCATCGGACCGGTTTTCTCGATACAAGGGTGTCAAGGAACCAAGGGGTGGGCGATCCCCTCAGTCGTTGACTCGGATGGCTGCACAGCATGTTAGCGGCACTGCAACACATCGTGATACGCGTAGGTTGGTAGTGGCGGTGGTAGTCAACCTTCAAATGAAGTGCTAGGACCGACACTGTCTGACCCGTTCCGTGAAGTTTGGCATGTAGATCGTTTGACAAGACGGTTCCGTTTCCTGGACGCGCTGGTGGCTAGTCACTTGTGGCAGCTCCAAATCGTAGTTTTGCGCAGCGGCTGCTACGGTGCTTCGACTAAAGATACCCCAGTCGGAAAGGAGGAAAAGGATAGAAATGCATAAGAGCCAAGTTCCACGGCTCCACAAAAACTTGAACCTGCAAAGAATATTGGTCGACGGACTGGATGATCTTGTCGACCGTTTTGGGTTCCATTCCCATACATGGCATCGCCCCTGAGTATACCTCATTATCGTATCGTTGCGCGGAACTCTGACTAGAAATTCCGCAAAAATTCAAGGCTAAACGGTAAGGAAAAGGTGCACATTCCGTAAGAAAGAAATTACGACAACAAGGGACAATCAGGCAGTCATATCGTCTGAAACCTTAGTCTCTTCGAGCTTTACCCCCAAAGCGATCAAAACACACTTGGCAGCAGCTTCCATCGCTGAACCTTTAGAGGGCCCGTTTCCACGACCCCACTCGATTTTGTGTACTGGTGCATGAAGCGTCAGTTACAGAGGAGTGGTTAAGGGTTGTACTTACAATATGCAATCGCCGTCCAGACTGGCTTGTTATCAGAGCCCTCGTGTGAGCAATCCCAAGTCAAGTGGTGATGTGGTTCGTCTCTGTAAAATCCTTGTAGATAGTTATTCAAACGCTGACGGTAATCTGT
This sequence comes from Tylopilus balloui, assembly GCA_038089995.1. Taxonomy (NCBI): domain Eukaryota; kingdom Fungi; phylum Basidiomycota; class Agaricomycetes; order Boletales; family Boletaceae; genus Tylopilus; species Tylopilus balloui. Next base: position 147,633 of record JBBPLW010000008.1, on the reverse strand, counting down.
CGACGTCTCTTGGTGAGGAAATGAATAGATAGCGGACGACTCTCCTACCGGTGTGCTCCATTGCAATTCTGGGAGTGGAACTATTTGATTTCTTAGCAGGGGAGTCGAGTTGAAGATGGTTAGCCTCACGAGCTACCATGTTTCTTATATTTTGTTAACCAGGCTATGCGAACATTTCTTGTATGAACAGGATGGACGATCCACAGGTTGGCTCTCAGATGCTGGACTATTTGTCTCTCAGTCTTCGAGCCGACGGCGCAGCCTCTGCTCCCGGAACTAGGATTTTTGCATCACTGTAGCCATGCCGAGAGAAAGTCCATAGAACACATACCAGTCCACATTTTACTTTCGAACGATGGCACCGAAGCTCACCAAGCTGTAGAGGTACGCGAAAATGCAGCTGGAAGGATGACTGCGGGTGATGTAGGCGTCGTCCTGCCAGTCGAGTTGCATGCCAGTGGGGACAAAACAACTTGAATGTTTCTTTACATGGCTGACGGGGAAATGCCGACGACGTCAATAACCCCCGTACATGCTGTGTGGGCGGGTAAATGCACCAAGATCATAATCAGAGCCGAAATATACCACGTTAGGCGTGAATCACCCATTGGTTCCAGTAGGATCCATACTACCGATGCGGCGCGGTCGGACTTGCCTTCAAGTTGCGAACTCCTGTTACGTAAGCAATTGTATGCACCTGCCGCACGACTACGGGGAACACGCACCGCTGGTACTTGAAAATCAGCGCCTCAGACAGAGCTCCTGGAGTAGCTGCGCTGCAGGCCACTTAATCAGGTTCTCCGAAATACTGTCATTTCGTGCCACCACGCTCCTCAGACCCCGTTCCAGATGTTCAATGCGCATTCCACATGTTCGCGCGACGGTGGACCACTTGACGAGACTACACAGCGAGGGCAGCTCATGCCCACCTAGATCACAAACCGCATGACTCCCAAATGACACCGCCTCGTCCCTAGCTGCACCGGATCCCGCTTTACTTGCTACGGGCGACCTTCGTCTCAAAGGAGGAAAATTTATGGAACGTTTTCACAAGCGTGTAACTACACCCCTTATCTCCTTCCGTCACAGCTCATGCAGATGAATGCGTACCCAGAAGAAAGCTTCCAAACGGATGGTGCTCTTCAAGTGGCGGGCAGTCGCTGGAGCGCCGCCCGGGGTCTCCAAGTCCTTCTCCTGGACCCTACCTTTGACGGTTCTTGGAGCGATCCAATTCAGATACCCGACATGAATTCCTCGTGATCACTTTCTTTCTCTCGCTTCTTCGCACCAACAGTTCGATCGATAATGCGTGCAGAGAGCGCGCCTTATTTCACGCAGCTTGGATGTTTCGCGTATTATCCCCAGGCTTGATGGTAACGCCGCGATCATGGAGGGCGCACACCTACAGAACCGTTCAATTCCGTTCAGCATTGCCTTTGAACAATTCCGCCTTCGTCAATGCCTTCTCCACGTCTCCGCTGCCAGACAGTATAAAAATCTCTGTTTGACTATGGGAACCTCACAGGTCGACACAGAATGTCTCGTGGTTCGTATTCGTATTCTTCACGACCCCCAGATAGATTCATTCGTGCTCATTGTCTTAGCTCAAGATCCCATCGTTGCGTTGAATAATTGTAGGTCGAGCATGCTCCTGCTTAGCGATGTGTTTTAAAGGGGAGCCGTGCCATCCAGACCTTCAGTCCATAGGACGTGCTGCTGCTCTCAGCTGGAAGGACGCGACGAGCGGGCCAACTCATAGTCCGGAATGGAAGTCTGTATGCAAAAGTGAACAATCTTCTTTTATGTCATGTGCTTGCCTAATAGATTCGTGCAGTTTCTGGCAAAGAGTATAGCACAGGTGTTGGAACACACAAACACCTTGCGCGTGGTGCAGCGGCGGCGACCGCTCTAGAGGCGCTCAAACTCGAGGCTGAGAATGAGACAAGCTGAACTGACTTCTAGTGTCCCCATCGGATAGTGACTCCATTGTTTTCACTTTCTCTATTTATTTGTATCGCCACTCTCCACTCACGCCTGTTCCCCACTAGTCTTTGTTACCTTGCATCTCATTCTGTAGCACCAGTGGCATTTAACCTATACCCTGGTGGCCTTTTACCAATTCATGTGTCATTGTGTTGTCCAGATGTGGTCGTGAAAGGACTGACGTTGGCCCTGGATCAACACAGGTCGGATAGCGTGATATGAACCACAAACACTTTCAAATCCGGGACAGCTCTTGTGCAAGGCCCGACTTCGCCTGAACTCATGTACGTGTTGAGAGTAACCACAAGCATGTTGCTAAATTCGTTCACAGGCGCTTTTAGGATGGATCGAACAGTTTCTACAGCTTGGCCCAAGATTATTACCATGGTGACTTCCCAAGTCACCGGCACTGTAGTCCTCCTTGATCCTCTCGATCGCCCTGGCGGAGTTGCTCCTTGAGGGTGAATAAGACCCTGACGATAGATGACCGGAAGAATCCGAGCTGCCACCATCATGATCACCAGAACAAACCTCCTGCTTCATCCCTCCGTATTTTGGCTTGCCTAATGTCATGGGAACTCGTCTGAATTAGCTGCCGATGCCCCCCCCTTCATGTTATGCGCGCGTTTGCAGCGTGTACGATGGTTTATCACGATGCCATTCCATTACCATCATCGATCTATCGAGATTGTTCCCAACATCAGAATAGTTTCAGCGCAACCTCCATGAAAGGACACAAGGACTATCCTTTTAATCCTTATTCGCTCACACCATTGAACTGCTTTCTGACGCTCTGACCACAACCCGGCATGCCCATAGAACAACCGGCGCAGTAAGTCCTTACCTGTGTACGTGTCATCCGGGGTTGATGGAATATCTAATACGTTTTGTCGACTCCATCGGAGGTTTGTATTAACGATAGGAGCCCACTGCCCTTCTCCATAACTATGATTTCTCCACTTATGTCTCGGCTCCGATGTTGGCCAGGCAATGTGCGGTCGCCGAAGGATTCGTTACTAAATGCTGGGCGTCCGATGGCAAGCCCCGGTTTTCAAACTAGGTGTTCAAGTAAGTTATCGATCAACGAGAATAAACGGTCTTGTGACGCTTCGCGCTTTCCAGAAACTCTGATCTGGAAAATGATCTTGTTCCAGCGCCTCATTCATCAACAGGTATCCCAGCGCTGGGTGGCAGAATCTGTGTCAGCATTCGCCGCTGGAAGGTATGGCATAAATACGACAGCAGGGAAGGTCCATGGAGGATACCCAAGCCCCCAAACCCCTACATTGGCATTGTTACGACCTTTGGCCTCGCTACTTTCCTTCCACAATATGGTCGATGGAAGTGGGTCAATTATTTCTTTTGTTTGACACATGCCCTCACAGAGTTTTAGAATTCATCACGGCTCTCAATAATCGTGGGCTAATTCCTGGATCGTTGTGTGCTCGTTCGACCTTAATGTGATGTAGACTTTCAGAAACGTAATGAGAATTTGAACTGGAACCCATCCAGTGAAGGCCCTCCGGATGCCTTGGTGTGGACTGTAGAATGCAAAGGTATGGATTGGAAGGTTGAATCGGTGGATGTGTTTTACGACATGTTTTATTTTAGTTGACGGTCGAGTGCTCGGAATCGGTACAGGTACCAAGAAACGCATTGCGAAGGAGAAAGCGGCGCAATCCGTCTGTCAGATACTGGGGATTTCGGTGTAACTTGCTCTCCACTAGCTGATACGTTGTATGTTCTATGTCTTGTTACATAACAGATAGTCAGATAGTCACCGGCGGAGTGCGCCGGCAACTATCGCGGAGTTTCTAAAGAAGGAAAGACTGAAACCGAACGACCTCGTAAATCGTGCCTTGCAACTACACGCTCTGGTCCTTGAAATCGCTAGTAAACTTGAGCTCGAGGTATCATAATAGGTCACACGATCCGATGTCTCGACGTCTCACACCATACTTTTTCGCTGGCCTATTGGGTGCAGTCTTTACCGAACGGAACTGTTCCGCCGACTCATAATCCCTACTATTACAGGCGTTGTCTCGGGCGTCTACATTTTCAGACCACTCTTTGAGGAGAATAAGGCTAGACGGTGCGCCCTGCTTGACTCACGGAGCTCGGAGAACCCCATACTGATTTCATGTTGTTCCCAGAGAAATACGTGGGGCAACAGGAACAGCCGAATCTGCAGAGCGACTGCAATCCAATACCGCTCCTCGGCAAGGCAAATAGCCTGGTTTCTGTTTATTGGGCAATGGAGCGATGCCTTATCTGCGGTGCTGACATCCAATTGTCGAACTCGCCGCTATTTGTACTCGTCACTCGGACATACCGAGCATCGCGTTCGTCATGTGACCTTCCAAGGGGGTGCAAAGATGCACTACCCGAGCATATCGCTACATCATAACTTCATCCAAATGTTTTGATTGCGGATTTGCAACTAATAAACGTAGCAAATTCCCGCTATCTCCACTACTACGCGTAATCGCACACGTACCCCGTTTACCGCCGATCGACGTCCATTCTCGTCACTCCATTAGTGCTGTCAGTGGTGGGGTCACGGCGTTCCCATATCTATCGCGCGTTTTCAACAAGATTCCTAACTTAGGGTAAGATCCTCACCTGCAAGACAGTTTCGGCCAGAAAGATCATCTCTTTGCGAGTCTCTTCCACAATAAGGTCTTGAATTTGCAGCCACTTTTCGCCATCACCCCCTCCGCTTCCAACTCGGAGATGAACCTTCCAGACGGTATTCTCCTTATCACGCGTAGTTCCCGCCACGGATTCGTGAGTAACGTTAGCGATCAGATCGTAAACCGTAGGCGGATGCGAAGAGGGCGCGTCGAGGTCTGCAAGGAACCACGTCAACAAGATCCGTACGGAAATGGAGATAGGAGATAATTAGCAGCGTTATTGCATGAAAGATCGATAAAACGCACATTCGCGGAAATCGACACCCCTCAGCGGGAAGGTAACGATGGTAGGGTTTTTCTCCTCCACAAAGACATTCTTGGTGAATCGTTTGTAGTGGAGAATGATATATTGTGGGAGACGCTGACATTTGTATCGTCTAAGCTGACCTGCTGACTCCTTTGACGGGGCGTAACTGTAAGTGACAGGGGGAGCGTGTTCAACATGAGGAGTTTACCTGTGTGGTGACGCCATCATACTTGGCCAACACGGAATGTATGCTAACCTGAGGGATGATGTTTTTCTCGATTGCGTCCTGGAATAACGGTGGCGGCGGAAGATCAACTGCAAGGAAAAGGAACGGCGATACCGTTGACTTGATGTCTGATGCGCGGACATCATGGATCGGTATGAGCGTGATGCATGATTTTAATGTCCTAACCTCTGTCGATATCAAATTTCGGCTTTGTGTTGCCAGCCTCATCAGGGCGCACGATGACTTGCTGCGTCTCTACGCGAAGTTCTCCCTGGAAAGTTGAGAAGATCATGCCTATGCCAATTATTACAGACACTCTGCAAACACGACCACAACTCACTCGAGTTCTTCTTCTTCGTACCGCCCAGATCGATATGCAGGCGATTAAGGAGCCAACCAAGGAATTCGATTGGATCGCCTTGTTTCTCTAATGAGAATTTTCCAGAACTGGCGCGGTTAACCTCCTGCAGGAACTCGTGTGGACTAACTTGACTCTTGAAAAGCCTAGGATTCCATATTTTCTTAGCAAGTGCTGCAAATCTTTTGAGGAGCTCCGTTTCTTTCCCCTTGAAATCTGATAGGAGCAAGTAGTCTCGAAGTGGAGGGACATGAAGGAGCGAGTGTATGATGACATTCATGTGATCATTACGCTTGATGTTGTTCAAACCAACGTACCCTTGCAAATAGGGTTTGTGTGAGAGGTCGTAGGATGGTTTAGAGAGGAGAGAAGGAGAGGAGAGGAATGCTGACGATGCCTTCGTAAATTTGGGATTCAATACGAAGGCAATATCTTCGAGTGACGGGTCAGATACGAGATAGCCATCTGGGAGTACGTAGACCTGATAATCCAGGGTGAGTCGCCGCGACACGTGCAAGGGGTGAAATTGACCTTTGTTGTCTGGAGGTTCATGAACACATGGTGGTCGTCGTGAATGGAATGAGCATAGGCATATGAGCTGCGGCCACGGCCTTGGAAATACTTTCCGCAGACAAGGCAGCCATATACGTTAATATTGGAAGTCGAGACCGAGCATACTTTCTCAAAATCAAAGTCGAGCAAAGCTCTGTTAATCTGCGAGGAATATGAGGGAGTATCAGGAGTTGTGGTGGGTGTGGTGGCGTACGGTGTCGAGGTATAAGTCCGATGCCTTGTGCTCGTACGCGGAGGCTGTGGCATCTAAAGAGTACGGATCGTCTTCAACGTCCGACCCAGAGATGGGTGGTGTATTTCCGTCGAGCTTGCTGCCAGGCACGTGGCCGGGTTCCTTGGAGTCCAGCACGGTCGAGCTGTCCTCTAACCTTGCCCGTTTGGTCGGGGGCTCACCATCCACAGAGGCCAACCGCTGTGCAAGCTCTGAGCCAGACATGCTCTGAGGACAACGTCAGAGGTGTCAGTGACCAATGAGTCGTTACATAAGCCAGTCAAAAGCATCAGTGTCCGACAGTGCACTCTGGCTGCTGGGATGCTCGTCGGCACCCGTGCTTCGTTGCGCGTTCTGTCGGGCTCGACGCGCTCAAGAATTTCCGCGTTTTCCTCGACAGCGGACGCGCATGTCACCCATCAACCAAAGCCGTCACTAACGCTGGACCCAAGTTTAAAGTCCTTGCTTCGCGATGTCGACATGTCGTTGACATCAAAGCACCAAGGAACAGAAGGGGCAACTTCGACATCTGCGCGAGAACTGGAAGCTCTTGAAATCGATGAGGGTCAAATAGAATATTATGACCCGGTCCCAGAAGACTATCCGAATGAGGAGCCTACACGACGCCGGGAGGACCGTAAATCGCCTGCAGCCCGGTTCGGCAGTGACAGAATCAACACTGTGGTTCTGTCTCCAGAACTTCAGCACACGGTCACTGCGCTCATCGAAGGCATGTTCTCATCATCACTCGTATTCGAGTCTTCCAATTGTGTACAGGTTCAAACAAGACCCTGCTGCATAGCGATGCAAAACGTTTGTTTGCCGAACAGGATAACTCGGGGGGAAATTGGTCCACGGCATACGATGTGGAATATAAGAATCGTCGACAACGTTATCAGCACTCTGCGCGCGATGCAACTGCATTTGCGTCCGTCATTCTCCCTGCGCATTATTCCGCGATATATGCGGTGTTTCGCCACATGAAGCACAGGTTAGGACCATCCTGGAACGTAGACACGGTGATCGATTGGGGTTCTGCTACGGGAAGCGGGCTCTGGTACGGTCTCCCACCGGTGCATAATGGGCTATTCATCAGAATTCTGCAGGGCAGCGTTGAACGTGTTTCAGAAACCATCTGCGAACGCAGGAGAGGAGCCGCTGTTAGCCAACTCCACCGTTGTCACGTACCTGGGTCTTGACCGGCGCGAAGGTCTTGTGTCGATAGCCAAGCAACTCCTGCAGAGTGAACGATTTGTTCTTCACGTATTTCATTGAGTTGTTGAACTATTTACACAGAAGCCGAGCTTGGTTCATTGAGTGCTACGTGGAGAAAGTCCTTCCCTGATGAGTACCGTGTTGATCTTCTCGAGGGTCAGTCCACAGTTGCCCTCTCAGCATTCATGCTATCTGCGCAACCTTCCCCTCTCGCCAGGAAGAACATGGTGAAGGAAATGTGGGATAGTGGCGCACAGACGATCGTATGTCCTATGCTCCCTACAACAACTAGTGGATTAATAATCAATCGTATGTAGATCCTCATCGACCACAATTCGCCTGCTGGCTTCCAGAATATTGCGGAAGCTCGTCATTTTTTACTCGACCTGGGTCGCAAAGAGACTGAAAACCCCGAAATGATGAACCAGCCCTTTCGAGGTTCACATGTCGTCGCCCCAGTAAGTCACAGGCTTGTATAAACATGACGTGGCCTTTATCTTATTTTATCTGTTCTTTCATCTTATTCTCTGCTTCAATATTCCCCCCATGTCCCCGTAATTGAAAAATGCGATGTTTACTCCGTATTCACCCTTCTTTTATGATTTAGTGCCCACATGATCGCTCCTGTCCGCTTCGACATTCTGGCCCTTTGGGTCTAGTCTGCGGGTTTTCCCAACGCCTGCAGCGGCCCACGTTTGTTCGGCGTACGAAACATGCAAAGCAAGGGCACGAGGATATCGGCTACTCATATGTTGTCATTCGACGAGGACCGAGGCCTGACAGCATAATTTTAGGTGAAAGAGGACGACCAGTGGGAAGGATGGGTGGGGTGGAGAGGGAAGCGATGGAACGAACGAATGCGGGGACAGGTGTGCTGAGGGAACTGCAACACGTACATGAACATGGGCAAGATCGTGTCGGTATGGACCCACAATCACCGCCATTCTCGGTCTCAGCTGCGCGCCTCGCGCCGGCGCATGCCTCTTCACTACCATCCACCGACATCAATCCCGTCTCCGCGGATCAAGCACGAGCACAAGCTCATGTGCCTGTGGATGACGGAGTTGGTATCGGCGCTGTGGAGGTGCTTGGGCGGGTGGCGAGCGTTGATACTGCGTCCTTCATGTCGCCTCGTGTTGATGGGTATTCGGTGGACGAAGCTATGGTGCGAGCGCAGGCACGGGGCGCCTTGTCGCCAGCACCAACATCAACGCCACCAGCGCCCGCCGAAATATTCGCTTCCACATCACGATTTTCTAGGGGACATCCAGAAGCCGAACCGGGACCCGAGAGTGCGCTCCAAGAACTCGAGTCGCCGTCATACCTGGAGTCGGCTCTGAGGAGCGAGGCATATGGATGGCCGCGTCTCGTGTTCCCACCGCTCAAGAAGAGCGGACATATCATTATTGATGCATGTACGCATGAAGGTTCGTAGCCCGTCCTTTTCCGATCGCCTTTCTCGTCTATCGGGTCTTCATTTATTTTTATTTTTTTACTGAATTAATGGACTAACACTCATGGTTTTGTTTCCGTAGGAAAAATAATGCGGTTGACAATTCCAAAATCCCAAGGTAAACAACCGTTTTACGATGCCCGCAAGTCGTCGTGGGGCGACATCTTTCCTCATCCACCCAAGAATAAGCCTATCGAACGTTTTCAACGGATCAACGAAGGGACCGCCTCGAAGGAGCAAAACGTCCATGATGCAAATAGATCAGACATAGGCAAGCGATCAAAGGGACGAGACAAGAAAGACAAGACCCATGAAAGAACCTATGCCACGCTGGACGATACGCTTTGGAGGGAGCAAAAGGCGAGGTTGAAAGCTGCCAGGGAAGATTTGGCTTGCGAGAACAATGAAGCCCGGCGGCTCATCGACGGCGAGGCAGGCAGTGTTCATCATTACTGAACCACCCACTTGCGCCACCAACTTCGGACGGCGTCGCACTTATCTTGCTCCAACCGTCCTCCACAATTGCTCTGCTTACCTACCATAGATAGACACATTGCTCACTGGATAGACGGCGCATTATGCCATTATGGTCTCATCGTTCTATCAGAACTTGAAGCACTCTAGAACGTGCCTAATACAGCCCAGGTACGAGTAAGTGGAGTAGGATGATGACAGATCCAAGGAAGCCGGCGCCGACTGTCCGCAAAATTATTCACATCTGATCGCCGTTACCAAATTCAACATTCAAGCGCTCGCTACCAAGCTGTACAAGCGTCTTCTGCCACTAGCATATGGAATCCGTCTGGCTGTCCATCAAAGATCCTTTATCTGAATGCCGGGCGCTTGGGTGGAGCTGAGAAGTATCCGAGTGATCGCATTCACTGTACAAAAAATCAGCCGTCCGTCAATGTTAGTTTGCTCAAATATAGAAAGGAACGAATGGCGGTCTCATCATTGATCGAGACAGACGGAATGGAAGCAAGGTGTGAGAGAGGAGAAATTGCGACGAGGTAACGTTGGAGCAGATCGTTTAATCAAGGGAAAGAAAAGAAGGAATGGGTAAGGGGAGTGTAAAGATCTGCTCAGAGAACAGGCTTGGGTCAGAACACCGAGCAACTCGGAAATGGATGCAGACGGGGAAGTGACAATGGAAGAAACCAGGATGAAGAAATGATGAAAGATTGAATACGCAAGACGGGGAAGGATTACAAACACAAGGTACGCACCGGGCTTGACACTCTTACTGCTGTTTTTACCCTTCTGAGCCTTTGCCTCCGCCTCCGCAACAGCATCCTTGAGGTTTCCTGTCGCGCGTTTCACGTTGAGGACAAACTGTTTAACATTCTTCACGACATCCTCAATGGGAAAATGCAGCTAAAGGTTTTCGACGGGGATCAGTACTGGTAGCCCGATAATAAGAAGTAGGGGAGCAGGGACAAGCACTCATACACCCACTTTTCCGATGGGCATTCTTATTGCTCCTGTCTTGTCACCCCTCCACTCAGTTGTTCCTTGTAGCTTTTGAATATAACCCTCGATATCGTCGGTGACAGTTCCTCGTCTCTCAGACGGCATGAGACCCCGAGGCCCGAGGATACGACCAAGTTTGCTACTAATGCTACGGATTAGGGCTGGAGTGCAAAGGATAGTCGTGCAGTTATTGTATTTGCCCTCCGCGACCTGTGACTTGTCTTCAGAACGGAAAGAGATGCAAGACGAAAAAAACACACGGCGTCAACCAGCTCTAGACCACCGACGACATGGGCACCTGCTTTCTTGGCTTCGTCTGCTTGTCGGCCATCCGCGAAAACAAGTACACGGTATTCCTTTCTTGGCTTGGCTTCCCGGGGAATATTGATACGACCAGTAGGTATAGGTGCACCACGCGACATGGCGGTCCGGATCACCAACTCATACGTTGAGTTGGGTCGCGCGACCTCGACGGCCTGACGTGCCAGAGCACATGGGTAAGCGAAAACAAACGCGTAACGAGAGCAACCTACGCGGAGGACGGAGATGGCATCCGCGAGGGTCATCTTCTCGTTTGCGTATGCATCTCTACCACGCTTTGCCGCCTTTCTCTTTGCTACGAGGGCAAGCTGATGCTTTGAGGGGGCCTTCTTCTTCTCGACGCGCCTAGCAAGCGCGACGGATGACGAAGAAAACTGATGGCTGGCTATGGGCTAAGACGACGTGCTGTTTAGGCCAAACCGGGTCACGCTGGCGTGTAGGACTCACTAGCCTTAAAGCAGAACGAGAAGACGACTGTAGGGGATGTAAACTCGGAACACCGTCAAAAGTATGGCAGACGGACTCACTGGACCAACGAATGAGGCCAAGCATCGCCGGCAGAGACTGGACGACATCGAAGGTTTGCACTACTACGCCGTGGGAACAAATGCTAGTACGCATCTTGGCTTCAAGCTTCGATGTCGAGGTTTCTCAATGCTCGTCCTCGGTCGCTCTTACACGCCTCGCAAATCTCGGGGCGCCATGTAGCGACAAACGCGCAGGCCACAGATCCAGCCAACACCCAACGCGAAGTCATCCGCCGCATGCTCTACCCTCCAAATGTCCGCACTGGCTCTTCCCCCACTGGCACATGGCGTCCGGACGTAGCTCGCGCGCTTCAGCGCGCCGTTCCCTCTGTACAGGCTCACAGGACCATCGAAAGGGCCTGGAAACTTTACCAACGCCATCTGCGCAAAAAACGCGACGAGGAACTGCAGCGCAAATTCGAGTGCATGAGGAGGGCAATGCAGGAGCTCGAGGAAATTGATCCAGCATTATTCAGGGAGGCAAACAGGAAAGAGGATCCAAGAGCGAGAAGCGCTGCCGAAGTGGAGATGCTCAAAACTTGTTCCAACGCCGAAAAACGGGCCATCGAGTCCAGAATCAGAGGGCTGTTCCCTCGCGAACTCAAGGTTCCAACAGACACCCCATCAAAAGACGGCTGGCCGCACGATTGGAAACCTTTCAATCGTCCGCTATAGGTCGGCGTGCCTCTAATTTATACCTCTAGCGACGCTAATATATCGAGTCCAGAGTCATGCTGATACTCTTGAATATACTCATGGACCGATCGTTAATACGCTGTGGGGTTGGTATGGACTACATTTAATGCATTCAGAACCCAATGTCTCTAAAATCAGCCATCCTTTCGGGAGGGATACTCATAAAGGTATCTGAGGCGGCGCCTCTTCCTGCGGTCTTCGCAACCACGGCAGCATGTACTCCCTCCAGCGCTTTCGTCCAGGAGTGAAGTGCAGCATATCGCTTTTTCTCAAGTACTTGACTGCAACCGAATGAGTATCTCTAGTGCTGGACCAAGTGGAGAAACATACGCGCGGTCCAGCTCTAGTCTCATGCCAACCTGGTCTATCCAACCATCCACTTTCCCTTCCAGGATGAGCCCTATCAAGAGCCCTTCCACCTCCGCAACCTCGACATTGAGTTGCTGTAGGGTCAGGTTAGTCTCCCACTCGTTGCTCACGAATCCAACTCGCCTTGGCGAGGAACGAAAGCTCCAAACGTGTATATGGCTTGATGAGATCAATGAGGTACGACGTCCGCAGACTTCTCAGGAGTTCGCCAATGTACGATCTAATGAAACCATCGTCCATTATCGTTGAGCGGTTGTCTGTGCAATCATTCGTTGGTCTCAGAATTTCTCCTGGGGTCTCTCCAACTGACCTTTCAAAATCTTCTCAGCCAAGTGCACCTCTCTCCTCTGATAGGCGTCCACTAAATCAGTCATTGCTTTAATCTGGGGATCTGACTTGTATGGTTTCGTCTCCTGCGAATCGAACGGGTTCACTTCGCTCCCTGTCAGCATGTTGGCGAGTACTAGGTACTTTAGCACCTGAATACGCTGCGGGGATCCAGCCTCGTCATAATTCCGAAAAGACTCGAAAAAGTCGGAGGAAGCAAGAGACCATTGGCGTTCGCCCATCCACATTTTACCGCCGCATTCCTTGATGACCCCCATGATGCGCGGATGTGGGATTGCGGAACGGACGTTGTTGGAGGCGTTGTAAATTTCCTAGTTTACATTCATTGGATGAGAGCTGAGCACCCACGCCGAAAAAGATATACCTTGAGTTTCTTGACGTTCCGCATTTCGTTATGCATCTGGATCTCGAGCGCATAGATCTCCAACAGTTGAGTCCCTCGTTGTGATTGATCTTCGCTATCCATTGCAGCTCTTGTCGTATCGTGCAGTTCGCGGATGATCTAAACGTTTTCGTGTTTACGCAAAAGTAAATGGTTCGGAGAAAAGGACTATATGCTCACTTTCTGGAGTCGACCATACTCTTTTCTGTCCAACCAGAGCTTGGCAAGCTTCAAATTCGTTTTCACCGACAATCTCTACATGTGTTGTGGTAGTCAGCAACACTCGCTTCTTTGCTCGACGTATACACTGCACGCCACGCCAACATCCCCCGGCGAACAAGCAGCCTGAAGCTTACCTCGTTTTTGGCCTCTTCCAAGGCTTCGTTTGTCGTGGCGTAAAATCGCTCAAGGACGTCCACTTCCACGGCCCCGCCTTTGCCACCACCTACGTAATCCAAGATCCCGTTGATCGTCTTCTCAGAGTAGTTCCGCGTGACGGCAGACTTTGTGTAGGTGAGAAGTTCGGTGTAGGTCGCCAGCGCGTCGGCAGGGCGATGGAGGGTCAGAAAGAGCAGTTTCGTGGACTGCTTTAGGGCCTTGAAGCCCCTTGAAGCAGTGGACGTCAGACGCGGGCGGGGAAAGGGGATGAGACGAGCGCAGAACCCACCAGTCGCCTTTCTCTGTCTCCTGATCGACGATAGCTTTGAACTCCCTCAGAGCTTGTTCAGGGTCGTCCTCTTTTTTGGCTATTTTCGATGCGTCCCATAGACAGGAACGAACCCGGTTGAGCAGAGGGTGTACGGCAAAAGAGGCGAGGATTCAAAACGCACATTTCGCAGTATAGTACATGTTCTCGACATCTGTGCTCCCTGACTCGTTGGCTTCATCGTTATCGGAATAGTCGAAGCCATAGTCCTGTCGTTTCGGGGAAGCGTCAGTGCAATTTGTGCTTGCTCGCAACAGTCGTGCGATCACAGCGAGTTCGCGAACGAAGGGAAATACAGTACCTCGTCCTCGCTTCCCTGCATGTATTCGGCATCATCATCGTCCATCGTGATCGTGAGGGGTCAAACGGTATTGGAGGTGTGACAGCGCTAGATGGAGTTTGGTTGAATATGCCACAAAGTTGGGTGTGATACTAGTATTACAACATCGAGTATGTACTATGCTACCAGGTCATGCATGGGGTATTTGTCGTATGAAATGCAACGAATCATGAAATAGGGCCATGGCGGTCTTCAAGGTCAAAACACGAATCAGAATAAACGAAACTCGACTGTCACCAGTCAGGCCAAAGATCTGTTAGACTATTCGGGTCCTCTTCAGGGGTGTCCTTCTGTTTCATCCAGCGATCTGGGACCTGCCACAACAATGCATGCATTTAGCCCATCATCCAACGACAAGACAACACGGAGACTCACCAGCGGAAAGTACCTTTCCAGCGCACTGGTGAAACGCTGCCTGTATTGTTTTGGCCCGACTATAGTAGGCTCGCCCTTGCCTCCCCCAAGGAATGTAGACTCTTTCACCCAACTCTCAAGCTTCTTGTCCCACGTGTAGGTGCGAATATAGTCTAACGAAACATGGTCTCGTGAGCATGTATTCCACGATAAATATAAGGACAAAGTTCAGCACGAGAGTAAACTTACCGACAATCCCGACCACAAGCTCATGGGTCTCGTTGTCAACACCAACAACGAGCGAGTAGTCCATAACGTTGATATCCGATAGGAATTTACTATCGTTGTACAGCGCGCCACGTAATATTCTTTTAGAGTGTTCTTTCAGATAGAATGGCGAGAGGTGTGCAGCTTTGCAAAGGGTCAGGAAGAATCGCTTGGGATGCAATCTATTGCTCACTTTCAACCAGATTCTCGTCCAATAAAACTTCGTTTTCCCTCCCTGTGCACCGTACACGCCGGTTCCGAGTAGAACCTTTGAGATCGTAGATCTGTCCAAGGCGGAAGATCAGCCATGGAAGGTACATGAGATAGATTTCCTTTGTACCTTGGCAAATCGACGGTTACAAAATAGGTTCTCCATGACAAGCAAATTCATGTGGGTTACTTTAGCCCTGCCCGTCCCCTTGTCTTTGGTTTTCTTGAACGTCAGCTTATAGCAGCCAAAGACTTTAGCCAACAACGTTGGGCGCTAATCAAATGATCAGGCAACCTAATTATTATCGCAAAAGGATGAATAGACGACGCACGTTGCCGCTGACAGCCGATGCCATATAATCAAAGTACGCAGGAGCAAAAGTTTCCATCGTTTGCAACTCCGGGCGTGAGAGTTCTTTTGCAATGAACCGGTCATCTGGTGGTCGATGTTAGTCCACAATCTGAGCGCACAAGCTAAATCGACCCGAACCACGAGTTTTTAAGAATGCGGACCCAGATTTGCCCCCATTGGCGTCCCACTTGACGCACCGCGACAAAGACTCCACGATGCTCTTTTCACAATCGTACGTCCTCCGTAATGCATCAAACTGCTCTGGATATAGTATAGTGCAACTGATCGTCAGACCACCGCTCTCAAAAGCTATCCATCACACGCACAGTTAGCTTGGTATTGCGGCGAAGCGGCAACACTCACAAATAACCCAGGACATCTTCGGTGATGGTGACTTGAGCTCCTCCGTGGGATTGACAGTATCCAAGGCGTCCACATTGACGACTCCCCACGTCGAAGAGCACTCGGACGCAGATTGATCGTCCGGCATAAACGCTTCGCCGCCTTCGGAAACCTTTGGTTCACGGGATGATCGCTTCTCAGCACGAGATTTCGTAAGCATATCGCGATAGTGTGGTGAGCTTTAAATTCGTCAGCACATTGGCGAGCGGGAGTAATGCGAGGAGGCTACTTGAGCGCAAGAGCAATAATCGACGTAGGCTCGTCAGTCCTAACGACCATCGACGAATCTCTGAAAATGTGCTCTGGATCGTTCAGCGGATCCTCATTGTCGAATTCTACGCGCTTCGGGGGAAACTGGGGAGGCCACAGTCCAGACAATGCCTGTCTAAAGATGGAACTGCGCCCTGGAAGTTCCTCGAGCAAAAACGTCGGTGGCGTCAACGGCAGGTTCATTTCTGGAGCAGGAGAGCTCAAGGATGGGGACGGTGGGAAAGACTGTTCTGCAACAGGAGGAGACAGTGGGGGCGTAGATATAGGAGGAGCCGTTAGATCCGTTTCCCGAACGGGAGGCGGATCTACAGACGTGGCTGGGTCCCTTTGGACCGTAACCATAGGTAGGGTCATAGACTGTTCAGGAGAAGACTCGGTGATCTTATCAGTGGACTTGCGTCCTTCGTCTTCATCACCACCTTCGTCGTCAGCCTCGCTGGAACTGTCAGACATGTCGGATTCGTCCTTGATCGCATCTTTGATGCTTTCCAGCACTTCTACCGTAGCAGAAGAAGATGCAACCGGGCGCACTTTGCGTGCACGAATGACCGCATACCGTCGATTAGCCCTCTCGTTCTCTCGGTTCATGCGTTCAAATTGTTTCGCGATGTGTGACACCTTCGTCCCGGGTCCTTGGGGAAGTCGTCTGAACGTTGATTTGGGCGCGCCATTTGACGTGGCCCGTTGTTGAGACACATCCCTGCCCAACCCTCTGGAAACTGATTTCCCTCTCACTGTCCGCCCTAGGGGAGGAGGTAACAATTTCCCATTGGGTGTTGGAGATGAGGGTTCACCAACCATTCTCGACCCTCTTTTATCTGGGGATGTCCGCCTGGAGGGAGCTAGAGAGTCAAAGGACGACTCTCCCGTTACCTTCGTCGTGTATTGTCCTTGTCCACCAAGTGATCTCCTAAGTCTTGGTGCTGCATTCGCTGCGTAGCCAGATTCAAAATCAGAGGTAGAAACCTTTTTGGCGAGTCCGTGTCTGTGCTTGCCGCGAATGGCGCTGCGCGATAAAACTGGCCTTGAGATATTTGTGTTTGACAAGGTTGTAGTGGGGTCTTCCTGCTCACTCTCAGAAACAGGAGGGGGGGCGAGTGCAGTCTTGGCGAGTTCTTCAACGCCGGTAGGAGGAATAAAGTCTTGGTACCGCGAGACCAGTTCTGCGACACTGGGTTGTTGCGATGTACGTCGAGGGAGGCGAGAGACGCGTGGAGGGGGGTGCTCCGCTTCGGGCTCGCGTTGTTCAACCTTCTTAGTCTGTAACCCGATCAACTGCCGATCACGGAGATTCTGAGAGTGTTAGACTTACTTGCTTACCACGGCGGCCCTGTGGTAATATCGGTACCTCTTTCGAGGCTCCGATGGTCGAGTCACTATCCGGGTCCAACCTTTTCGCTAAAGACGTGAGATCCACGGGTGGAACACTAGGTGCCCCCTCGTCGCTTTTCGGCGGGGCCACCATCTCCACAGGTTTCTCCAAATGTGTCTCTGGTTCCGCCTCCGACGCCTCCGATGCACTGGAAGCCAACGATTCGCTCGTGACCCGTCTCCTACTCGGGCCCCCTTCTTCTGCCTCTGAAACATTGGCGGAAGGCATGTGTAACTCCCCGAACGGACTCGCAAGCTCATATCGTTTCGGCCACATCGCCCGCACAGAGTTGAATGCAGACACTCGACGTCCATTCTTTTCAACATTACGCGGCTTGGGAAGCTTGTCGAAGTCGACCTGCCAAGCAACGATACGGTCTTGTCTGAATGAGCGGACTTGATTGAGAGCAAGCGTGTCCATGGGTGAGGACTCCTGGTAGACCTTATTGATAAGCTGGGTGATCTCCCGTCGCTCTGCCTCCGCACGTGAGACGAGATTGTTAATATCTGCCGTGAGCTTCGCATCGTGTTCTTCTTCCCCGGTAGCAACATCGATGCTGATGAGCTTGAGGTCATCGACAAGTGCGGTATACCATGCGGTATTCCGTCTATGTAACTTCTCAAAGTCGGCATTCTTGAGTTCGAGCTGTACCTCGGGACGTATACGGATGCGCAACGCTGGGTAAACGATCTCGTGTATCGTCACGGGATCCGCTTGGAACCGTACAGTCATCCCCTTGGTAGCGAAATATCGGATGTGGTGTTGGTAAATGTTGTGCTGACATCCAGCACCTTGTACAAGCTGGACGTCCGCAGGATAAAAGTGGAGCTCGAGGAACTTGGCAAATGAATACCGTTGCATTTCATCAGAGATGGGTATGAATGGTGTCGCCGACCCGCAGACCCGACACGCGCTCCAAGTGGTGATCATATCCGGGGCAGGGTAGATGTTCCTCGCTTTGATTTGTCCATCCCATTGTTCGACAGCCACTGCTAGCCTCGTCTCATTGTGCACAAACACTTGACAATGCCGTGCGAGAGGTTGGTTACACCCTTTTCCCGCGCACACCGCTTTCGGGTCAAGGAACTGCACCAGCGTGTCGTGCACGACCTTTTCAATGAACTGGCCGAGCGTGCAATCGTTCTCGCCGTAGAATGTGATGAAGTGCAAGCCGGGGGCGAAACAAGCGCGTCGAAATCCGAAATCTTCAATAGGAACCGTGTATCGCCATAGAAATATACACTGGTATTTCTCAACCACGAAGTCGTCTGCGTTCTTGCGCAAGTACCACTCCCAGATCCGACGTTGCTCTTCATGGCGATATTTAACTAGGCTGAGCTGAGATTCCAGAGCCAGGTCTGCCGTAGTTTTCACAGGTATGGGATCGACGTCTGGGGGGCCTGACACACTGATGGGGCTAGGGGAGGCAACAAAGGGGGATCCAGACAAAATGATTTCAGAACTAAAGGGTTGAAGGTCGAAGTAGTCTTTTGGGCCTTCGAGTCGAAGGTGTTTATCAGCTTCAGGCGAGGGAGTGCGAGGGGGGAGCACGAGGGCTTCAATTTGTGCTTTGACGTCTTCCGTTTCTGGATTACTGTCGCTCGATGGAATATCCGCTGCCTTGCTCTCGGGTGTTGGTGTGCGAGACGTTGCTTTCCCGGTAGTCTTGGGCCGGTCAATATTTCCCCTCTCTTCCCGTCGTACGAGGTCGTCCTCCCACGCACGCTGGACTTGTGTGAGCTCTTCGTCCAATTCCTGCATGCGCAGTATAGGCTGGGGAGGTGGAAATCGGAGTGTGGCAGAAACAGAAATGAAGGTCTTGTGATAAGGCTCGATAGACTGTTGGATACGCCTCGAGAGCCTGAGTCGTTCAGCGTCCGCATCAGGGAGATCTTCCTCTGCCGTAACCTCAACCGCCAACATTTCTTTTGCTTTCTCCTTGTTCGCAGGGATTACGAATTGAATCATCGACACCGACGCCGGTATCAACGCCCCGGTCCCATTTCCATTCCCATTGGTACCGCCGACTAGCTGTCCCTGCTTCATCATGGCTGCAGGTACGGCGTCCAGAGGTAGAGAAGGCAGTGTGATTACCGAGTCTTTCCAAAGATGCGTCTCCAATTTCAAGTTTCTGACAATGAACGTTAAAAATCTCGTGACTTTCTTCACCCTTCTCAGCGTCTCGAAATCCCCACCCCTCAAGATGATCGTGCAGCCCATGTCACGATTGCAGCCTTCGAAGCGCATATAAGTTTTCCGTCGCCCTGGGATAAGAGGGTGATCGAATGTTTCAACACGGAAGCGCCCACAGTGACCTAAGCGTGGCTCAAGAGCGAGCTTGTCCATGGAAGAGAACACGTCTCCCTGTGTCATACGAGCTATAAATGAGATAGCAGAGGGTTTCACTGTGCGAGCGACGGCGATATTGTTTTGGGCAAGAGCCTCTAATGCAATCCTCGACACACTCTTCTCGACCATGACGATATGAGGTCTTAGCGCCGCGATTCTGCTAACCAAGTTGCCCAGATACTCTTTCTCCTGACGGAGGACTTGGCCAAAGTGGATGTATTGGCCCTCGACGCGATGAAATTCGAAGGGGAACGTGACTAGCATAACGCGTGGATTACGTTGCGACCTCAGCATCTGCTTATGTGCCACATTCTTTGTGATGACAGCACCATCGACGTATTCCGAGTCCGAGGGAGTCCCGCCTGGGATCTTCTTAATCTTAACGTATCGGCGGACATCCATATCTTCGCCTTGGTGGTAAGGGACAGCAGTGAAAGTGAGGTCGCGGGCAATGCGAAGGGAGATCTTAAGCAAGGTTTCCTCCCATTCTTTGACATTGGGAATATTTTCAGTGGTGAGCATTTGACGCAGCATAATGCGGAGATGGAACATGGAGATGAGGTTGAGTTCCTGAGCGTATCTATGAGACAAAAGGTTGTTAAGGGAGAGCCCAAGAATGTCAAAATGCAAACTTACGCGGTAGAATCGCGTCTCGTTCGCCACCCCTCGACAGTTGGGAAGCCGTCCAGGCGACTCTGGACCCTGCTCCTAATGAACGGGGTCGGCCCATCAAAATCCCCGAAACTATTAAACCTGGACCTCATCGCCCCATATGCCACCGGACTGTCTGTCCCGGGAAAATGCTCTGGAGAGCTCAAGGGAAATTGAATCGTGCTCGTCGCAGGCCTGTTAACATTGACTGGGACAGTAACCGGAAAATCGACAGGTGTCTGGGCGCGAGCGGCGGTAGCAGGCGGCGTGTATGCATGGTTCTGCTGCTGACCGAGAGATGTGGGTTCCCTCTCGTCCTCCGTGACAGTCCTACGGAAGGGCGCAGTAGAGTCGCGAACAGGCTCCCACTCGAGAGGCGAGCTGGATGCAGTATCCTGGAAGGGAGACGCAAAGCGTCTCGTCTCGGCGATAGAATATAGACTGAAAGGTTCGTCTGTACGCCCAAACAGCTGCGACGCTGCAAAGGGAGATTGAGGATGATGGCCAAGGCCGAGGGCAAAGGCATCTGAACCGAACTGGTGGGCGGGGAAAGGCGATGTAGTTGACGAAACAACGGAACGTCGATCGTCGTCGTCCTCTTCGTCTACCTTTGCAAGTTTCTCGAGGCAAAGGTTACATACCCGTAACATGCCATCATGGCCGAAGCGGGAACCCTTGATGATGTTGGAAGCGCAACGAGAACAGAATATCTGGCCTGGAAAGGCTCAGAACAAAGAAGGACGCAATGCATGGTTAGGACTTGCCGCATATCCGACAATGATGCTTTCTTCGCCAGGTTGTGAAGACACTCTTGCAATCATAACATTCCTTTGCGTTTTCATCGTCCATCCAATAATCGCGAGACAGGCCTGTGTGATAAAATTAGCGAGATTCAAGGGGTGATGTTGATCTCGGACATGCCTTCTCCGCGTATTCTGCGAATCACCTTTGAGACAGAAGCAGACCTATTGAGAGAAGCAGAAGTGCGTATGCTACGAGCGTCATCCGGGATCGGGAAGCCAGGGATGGAGGTTCCGAATGCGCCGCTGTCTGAAGCCTCGTAGAACGGGGGAACGTGAGCACCGCGAGAGGGCGAGGGATCGGAATCGTGGCCGAATGACGGTGTTTCAAAAACAACGGGAGTGAGTGAAACGAGAGGCGGTGCGGGGACGGCGGACACGAGTTTGAGCGAGATTGGACGCTGCTCGGAAGAGGACCTGGAAGAGAAGGAGGGATGGTTGTTGTTTGGGACGGTTGCGGAGGGACGTCGCTGGTCAATGTTGGGGATTGACGGGGCGCCAGCGGCTGGGGGAGCGGCGGATGCTGCAGCGAGAGGCGTCGCAAAGCTGCTTTTCATGCGGGAGAAAAGGGAGGTAACCAGGGCATATGAGGACTGGTCGTTCTCGTCCTCTTCGGAGAACGGGTTGAAGGACGTAAGGCTGGTAACATCGTCGGCCGCTCTGGTGCTGCTGCGCGACCTGCCCTGGGCCGCGCTGTAGGTGCTCTGCACGGGCGATGCGACGAGGAGCGACGACTCCATGGAGGTCGTCGCGGTACGAGATAGCCAGGGACCAGATTCGGTTCCGGGATTGGACAGGTTGCCTGTTATGGCTAGTTACCCCTGTAGTGCTCGATCGTAGTAAATTACAGCTTGCGTATCCTACGCATGTTAGTCTGGCTGGACAGTCCCTGTGCCTGGTGCTTAATTTCCAAGCTAAACTGTTCCTTCATCGTCTTCTTGTCCGCACGTCGTGCCTGTCGTCCTGCCTTGACAGTCTGCTTCCGTGCCTTTTTCTCTTCCTTCGTCTCATTACGAGCGCGACTGACGGTTGGCTTGACCACTGGCGAGAATGAGCATCAATGCTGTATCGCAATATGCCGACGTGCATACCTCTCGCCCTTTCTTCCATCCCTAGCGTACCTTGACCCTCGTTCGCCACGCGAGGCAGCCCAGTGCATGGGTCAAGCTTGATCTTTGGTACAGGCTTCGACGATCGTGCTTGAATTATGCGCGGATGATTTTCCAGGTTCGAGTACGTCGCTGAGATCCGTCAGTATACGCCCCACCTCACCGAGTACTGCTTACTCAGGATAGTTTCGCAGTCCCACCGGTCCTCCTTCTCATTCGCGCCGTAGGCCTTATACAATTCTTCGTCATCCATCTCCTTTTCATCATCTCCCTCCATGGCAATCACTCTCACCCTTCCATCTTGTCCCAGCCCACGTCTAAGCGTCTCCAGCTTGTCTGCGCCTGACTCCCCAGCAAGGACGGGCTTCAGTTTTCGTCCAAGTAATTCATACCTATCCATAAATTCGTCCACCATCCTAGCATAATCCTCCCGAGTTGTTATTAGATCCGGCGCAGAGGAAGATAGCGAAGAACTAATCGACGCTGTTTCCAGTTCATCGTTGTCCAAACCGTCCTCGCCTGAGCCGTACTCTTTCGCCACCAGCTAGAGGCGAAAGATCAACTCGAGTGCAGACCAGGGCGAGAATGTACGCACTTGATCAAAACGTTCGTCAAGTGTAAGCAAAGTCTCCGTGCGGTACATCGAAGAACTGCTCATGCTGTACCCTGATACATCCGAGGTACCCTTTCGTCTGCGTTTACCGCCAATCACCGGGAGCTTGGGCAGGTTGCTGACCGTATCACCGCCCTCAGAGTGAATGTCTTCAACGTCGGAATCAGGCGGTGGAGGTGCATTCATTTGGTCTTTTTTGAATTTCGCAAATCTCACCTCCCAACTCTCATCCCCGCCTCCTCGCTCTCCTTCGTCGCTTCCTGCGTCAGGGGGTCCGTACTCATAGAATTCATAATCAGCCTGTTCTCCCTCTTCCCTTTCACCATCATGGACCAGTTCTTTGAAAAAATCGTCGTCCGCATCATCGTCTATGAATCCATCGTCTTCAAGGGCGTCTATCGCCTGTCTAAGGTGAGGATCCATGTCCGGCTGAAATCTGGCGATCGAAGATGGGACGGCCTCTTGTGACTCGTAGTTTCTGGGCATCTCCGTCTTGGAAGGAAATGCCTCTGCGGGTAGGCCATGCAACGGACCGTCAGAGACGGTCTTTGCTTTCGACTTGGATCTGTTCTGGGAGCGCGGTGCCTCGATGAGGGTGCTTTCTACACCTTCTTCTTCTGTGCCGGCCGCACGGAGATGCTGCATGTAATCATACTCGGTATCATCGAAGTAGATGCCATAGAGGGCTGCCTCTCCGACGTTGGCACGGACGTCATGTTCGATGATCTCGGGTGCGAGGATCGCCTCTAGGTCTTCGCGGGTTTTTCCCTGTGTGGTCTCGAGTCGGAAATGCAGGCGAAGCGCGACAGAGACTGACTTTTTTGTCGTTTTCCCTCACAAATGGTTTTAAGACGTGCTGTGAGGCATCTGGATCGTGTATGAGGGGGTCTCTCTGAGATCTGTGGACGAGCTGAAAATGTTTTGCGCCTGGTTGTCTGAATATCGATTTCGGGGGCATCCTGGTAGTGATAGCGGGGGTGTATTACATAATGGTTTGTTCGAGTGAATGAAATCCTCCACTCTGAGCGCCGTGTCGAACACGAACCGACCTCGACCGTCTCGCCTCTTCGCTCCTCGCCTCGATAGCCTACACGTCTCAATACGACGACCGCGCATCGACCTCCCTTTCGCTCGCTGGAAGTCCGTGTCCAACGTCGAGGATGCAGCGCGAGCACTTGCGACGTGGCTTCTCTATATGAGTATCATTTTTTTCTCTTCCGTGCCCGCTTAGACTCACACCTGTGCGCGTCTCTACTAGCCACCAAAAGGTCGTCTTGGAAGTAGACTTCTCGGGCTCGCTTTGGGTGTGTGGATTTACCTATGCACCCCTCAACCGGCATCGCTCACCGCAGCAACCCCCTCCGCGCTCACATCCAGGGATACACCGAAATTACAGTCGTCCCAAATAATCCAAACTTACGGGCCATTCATCTCCATTCTAGACAGTGCAGTACGTAGCCCTCGTTGCACTTGCTGCCCTTCCCTCCGCTCAACTCCTGAGGATTTTCAAGCGATCCACTCAGTCACGGTTGCATCCCATCAAGCTGAATTCGTCCATTACGATCCGCTCGCACACATCAACATCTCCACACCGCAGGATTGCCATACATACCCAGAACTGAAGAGAAAGCTTTATTCTGCACTCGCAGAGGGCGATGAAGGAGAGTTATCAATCGCCATCCCAAAAGAGGTCTCCTTAAGACAATCTGGTCATGTTGGGCATGCAATGGCAAACGGAGTGGCCAGCGAAGGTGATCTTCCCTCGTATTTCCTTTTCGTGGCATAGTTGCTCAGTTTGAGGCATCGTATACAGCCGCGACTCCCGAGCCTCAAACCCCTGGTCCTTCACAGACTCCAGCTCCAGGACCAGAGTTCATGCCTATCGTCGTTCGCATCGAATATAGCCTCCGAAATCCTGTAGATGGTATCCAGTTCGTACTGCCCACAGACGCGTATCCATATGTGCGTGTATCCTACGCGCACGTATCTCATTGAGATTCTTATCTATCATAGCGCGTTCCTCATGCATACACTGTCCCTTCCTCTTCTGACGCTGCGAGATGTTGGGTCCCTTGCATTGACAACTACTGGGAAAAGTGTACTTGGGAATTCGAGTTTGTCGTTCCGAGGTATCTGGAGGAATCCGGCTTGATGCAGCGGGACCAAGATGACGAGTTTGCTGAGCGACAGGAGGCCATACCAACTGTAGTTGTCTGCAGTGGTGACCTCGTGGAACAGGTACGTCTCCGTTCCGCTCCATTCCGCACTACGCTGACACTGCCATAGGTTGCTCATCCTAACAACTCCAATAAGACTATCTTCCTCTTTTCTCAGACGGTGTTGACCTCGGTACAACATATCGCCTTCGCTGCTGGGCCCTTCCATGTTTATTCGATCGCCGCAGACGCATCAGAAGAGGCATCAGGTGTCACGCAACCGCTTATGTATGCGTTCTGTTTGCCTGGTCAAGAATCCATGTTACACACCTCGACGTCATTCCTGCGTTCGGCGATGAACTTTTACAGCTCGGACTTCGGCTCATACCCATTTGGTTCATTCAAGGTAGTCGCCGTCGACGAGATGCCCGTTCAACGATTCGATAGCGCAACTCTTTCGTTGGTCACGGTCGATCTTCTCCACGGTGAAGATGCCATCGAGCAAGTATTCGAAACCAGGCAGGCGCTTAGTCACAGTCTTGCATGCCAATGGATGGGTATCAATATCCAAGCCAAAACATGGTCCGACACCTGGCTAGTCAATGGTCTTGCTCTTTAT
Source organism: Tylopilus balloui (assembly GCA_038089995.1). Lineage (NCBI taxonomy): Eukaryota > Fungi > Basidiomycota > Agaricomycetes > Boletales > Boletaceae > Tylopilus > Tylopilus balloui. The sequence continues at coordinate 121,991 of JBBPLW010000008.1, read as the reverse complement.
ATCACAGGTCTCTTCATTCGCAAGTTACTTGGCAATAACGAGTACCGTTACCGGTTGAAGCGAGATATGCAACGCATCGTTGAATGGGACAATGGCTCGATGCCACCTATTTGTCAGCCTCAGCATCTCGATCCCCCTGACGCCGCTGCGCTTCCGTTCGTCAACCTGAAGGCACCACTTGTACTACACATTCTTGATCGACGGCTTGGGAAGTCCGGTACATCGCTTGGCCTATCTCGTGTTCTCCCGAAGATCTTTCTGTCTGCGATCAGTGGCGAGCTTCCGAACAATTGCCTTTCGACTCATTCCTTTCTCCGTACTTGCAGGAAGGTGAGCGGCATTGATCTACGCTCGTTCGCCGAGCAGTGGATATACGGGAGTGGATGTCCTGCATTCGGATTCTCTGCTTCATTTAACCGGAAAAAGATGGCCGTGGAGATTACTATGCGACAGGAGGCTCCTGCCTACAAAGCCCTTGAACACAACGAAGTGTCGAAATTGCTTTTTAAGCCCGTTTCATTCTTTGAGGTACGACTCTACCTTGACATGCAGGTACCTCTCCGCGTTCCTCTAACTTTCATTGACAGGGCCAGATGACGGTTCGAATACATGAAGCTGACGGGACGCCTTATGAACATGTGCTTGACATCAGGTCTCCGTTCAAGCGTTATGAAGTACCCTTCAATACGAAATACAAACGTATTCGTCGAAACACTAAGCGTTACCTCGCCCGCCAAGCAGCCGCGCAGGCAGCGGCAGAGGGTGACGCCGAGGCTGCTGAGGCTATTGGTCTCATCGACATGGGATTTGGGCTAGAGATCTGGGAGAAAGAGAAGGAACGGGAAATTTGGAAAGTGGCTGATTGGACAGAAGAGGACGAACAGGTTATGTCTGGTGCAACGTACGAATGGATTCGAATGGATGCCGACTTTGAATGGATCGCCGCCATTGCATTCGAGCAGCCAGATTTCATGTGGGTCTCTCAGCTGCAGCGTGATAGAGACGTTGTCGCTCAGCTTGAGGTGAGCTCATCTTGTGTCCTTCCGCGTCCCAACTGTCTGACTCGACTATAGGCTATCCATGCCCTTGCCAAACAGCCAACAGCGATCGTTTCTAGCACATTCACGAAGACCATACTGGTCTCTAATTATTACTATCGGATACGGTGTGAAGCTGCGAACGCGCTCGTTAACGTAAGTCGAGAAGATCTTGTGTCCTTCGGATCATTGAAAACATCGGCATAGTGCGCCATTCGGCGGCTTGACTTTTTGGGTCTTTTCCATCTCTTCAAGCTTTTCCTGCGGTACTGCTATGAACCCGAAGAGATAAATCAAGATCTGTTCACACACAATTATGTTCCGAAACCAAACGACTTTTCCGACCTCCCGGAATACTTCGTTCGCAAGGTGCAGTATTAACGCGTGCTTCGCCTAGTCATTGCGAGACTTATCAGAGGCGCAGGCGCTTATTCATGCCATCTCACAAGTACGTTTCGAGAATGGCAAGACCCCTGCAGTAGTCCGACAGTTCCTCGTGGACCAACTACGCTACAATGATAACACAGCGAACCCAGTAGGTACTATTCAACTTTCAAGATGAGCAATGTGTTCACTCGTCATCACAGTACTCTGATGCTTTCTATATTTGCACTCTCATCTCTACGGCGGCCTGTGCTACAGCACCAACTGCCCCGCCAGAGCGTGGTGAACTTCTCAAGGAAGAAGTGCGATCGGAACAGAGTGCCGAGGACACCGACCTGCTGAAGCAAACGGTTGATGAGATTAGCCGGTATCGAAGCATGGATAGGTTGATTCCCTCGCCTCATAATGTCGTTACAACCGCAGCCTTGGAGGTCAGTGCTCCCACCTTACATGTGCCACGGCTTATTTATAGATTGGATTCAGTTCTATCTTCTCCTCACCACTGCCAATCTTCTTCCGAACGATTTGAAAGTTTTCTTTCCACTTACTCGGTGCGTAATTTCCGTGATCTTAGCATTAATATTATTTTTCTAATCGACATCAGTGAGGGAAACTATACTCAGGTCCGAATCGCTGCCTTTGATGGACTCTTCATGTCCAAATGGTACTCACCCGCCATTATGCGATATGTTCTGGCGGTGATGGCAAGTGACCCTTCGCGGCTCGTCCGGCGCCATGTGGCTCGATGCGCGTGTCAAAGCTTGGCCCTCCTGGTCTCTATGGGCGAGATGAAGAATGCATTAAAAGATTCAGAGTCCCTGCTCATTGAAGAGGATGGTTCTATTCCGCCTCAGGCCAAAGAGGCCAAGAAGAGTGACGTGGACCTCATGATCAAGGTCCTACGCAAAGACCGCGAGATCGGAAAGAATGAGGTGTTGCGCGAATTCTTGATGCCGATCGTACTGTACGTGGTTTTCATGCTTTCAGTTCGCGGACGCGGCTGAGTTAGGTGCCACAACTCCTAGTGTCCCTGATGTCGACCAAGAAGTTCGATGGGGCATCATCAAGCTTGCAGATATCGTGCTCAGAGGTGTCGAAGAAACACCTCCCAAAGTCATCATCCATCTTCCACCTACTCCCGTGGTAGAACAACCTTCTCAGCTTCCTCCAGTGAAAGTTCAGCGACCGATCAAGACTGGTGGTCCTCCCCAGCGACCCCATGTTGTACCTGCAACTCCTGCTCCTCCCAAGCTCAAGATTATGCCCGGCGCGGCCCGCCCTTCGACGTCATCTGCTACTCCTACTGCCGCTGCACGTCCCAGACCTATGCCGCCACCTCCCGTGCCTCCAAAGGTCAAGACGAAATCCAAACCTAAACCTGCGGGCGTTATCAAGCCGCTTCATGTACCCAAAGCGCAAGCGGGCGGAATGAGCGTGAATGACTTGCGTGCTTGTCGCAACGCGCTCAAGAAACTGAAGTTGCACAAGAATGCCATGATTTTTATGCAACCAGTCGATCCCGTCCGGGACCATGCACCAAAGTTTGTGTCTTTCCACTTTCGTGGTTGGTCCAGATTACAATGTGGTCCTATCAGTTACTATGAGGTGATTAAGAACCCGATGGACCTAAGTACCATGGGCGCAAAGCTGGAAGAGGGACATTACAAGGATCGTTTTGGGTTCGAAACCGACTTTCGCCTCATGATCGCGAACGCGAAGCAATATAATGTTGCTGGGAGTTATGCACATACCGAGGCTATATTCCTTGAAACCTTCTTCGAGAAATGTGAGTTGATCAGCTCTGACTGAGAGTGTGTTCCCCGCTTACCAACACGGGGTATCAGTGTGGAACCGCATTAACAAGACACTCGAGGCTGCTAACAAGGCTGCGGAACCTAAAGAATTACCATCTATTGTAGTCAAGCAATTGCCTCAAAGGTCTGCATCGCGGCCTATGCGGGTTTCGACCGCAGCGCCGGTACATCCCCCCGTTACTGCCGAGCAACCTGGCCCCCGACCAATCATCAAGCTCAAAGTTGGCGGCGCCCAAGTCAAACCTGCTGAACAAGTCAGCGAAAAGCCGGTCGAGAAATCAGCCGAGGTTTCCAAAGCACCTAAATTCAAAACTCGCCAACTAAAGATTCTAGATGAGGCGCCACCACCGTATGTCGACGATGGATCTCACGACCTACTTCAAGAGGTTATTGCGATTGAACGGGAAAAGGATGAAGAGAAGCGTCAGCGCAAGATGGCAGAAACGGTCAGGGAATCTCCTCCGACTAAGGCGCCGAGCAGCGGACCCCCAGGCAAGCGTCGGAAACCAAACGTTGAAAGCGATGACGACGACATTTTGACGTTTGCTACGCCCCTGTCGAGAAAAGACAAGCAGAATGGGCCATCTAGCAGCGGGGTTACGCCAGTCCCTGAGCGACCTCCCGCATCTATGCCAAAGACCGCTCCTGCACCACCCAAGCCTAAGAAGAAGGGACCCGAACCTCTGCCAACATCTGGGCCAGCTCCGGAGGCACCGCGCATTTCCATCAAGGGGAAAGAGCGGGAGATTCCAAGCGCTCAGCCTACGCATTCCAAGCCTCGTGCCCCCTCCGCTACTCTGCTAAACGAGAAGAAATGCAGAGATGTGCTGAAAGCAATCTCGAGACTTCCCGAATATCCTATCTTTGGTCAACCAGTAGACCCAGTGAGGGACGGCTGTCCTACGTAAGTATGGTCGGGGGATGTGGAAGCAGCAAGCAGTACTAATCTGTGCTTAGTTACTATGAAGAGATCACCCACTCGATGGACTTTGGCACCATGGGCCAGAAGTTAACGGAAGGCAAATACTCCATGATGGAGGAGTTTGCCAAGGATGCCGACCTCGTCTTTAGCAACTGTCGTAAATTCAATCCTCCAACGACGTACCCCGTGACCTGTGCAGATGCAGTGGAAAAAGTGTTCAAAAGGGAATGGGCCAAGGCATTTGAGAAAAAGCTTTCATGGGCCGAGAAACGAAGTCTGCAAGGACTAATGACGACGTTGGTGAAAGAAGACATGCAAGTGTTTTTATCTCGGTACTTTCGTTGGGGCGACTGGCTAATTCACTCTTAAACCAGCTCCTTCATCTTCCGAGAGCCTGTCGACCCTGTACTCTTGGGCATCCCAACGTACTTCCAAGTCATTCCCAAGAAGGATGCAAGAGACCTCAAAACGATTCGCACGAAGCTGGATAACGACAAGTACGACTCGACAGAGGCTTTCGAGGCTGACATGGACCTCATGATCCGGAATGCGATCACGTTCAATGGCGCTGACTCCGAGGTGGGCAAGATCGCGTACGTGGTCAATGACAGGACCAAGGAGATGTTGAGCAACATCAAGAGCGGAGGAGGGAAGAAACGCAAGGAGGGGGATCCTAAGCTTGCGCCTCAGCCCACTAAGAAAGCAAAGCTTTCCTGAGACGACTACATTACGAGACGACTTGATAATAATTCACTTTGTATCCTTTATTTGCTCTGCTGCTAGTTGCTACTATGTGATTTTGCTGTGCATGTTGGGAACACGTTTAGTTTCACCGTAAACGTTAAACGTTGATCGTCATCAGCGAGACGGACGACCAGGTTAGGAGATGTTCTTTGTCGCTGTCTATCACTAAGCAGTACATTTCGCCACCATGTCGCAGCCAGAGGAGCGAACAGAACATGAACCCAGCGACGAAATCGATCCAATATGGACCTCGAGCCGAACGGCGCGTCAGATATACGCGCTCGGAGAAGTAGAGCGGGTTTGTTCCTCCGCCCCTTGTTCCTTCGACCCTCGCTAACCAAACCCTGGGCAGGACATTGGACGTCTACTCTCCCTCGCGGCGTCATCCGTATCGCTCCTCACGCTACCGCAGACAGACGGACCCGACGACGACCTCCCCCAGGGGGAGGAACGCTCCGAGCAGTTCGTGCTCGAAGTGAGCGAGTACTTTGAGCGGCTGGACGTGCGTTCTCTTCCATCCTCCTCTTACGGCCCGCGCACGCACGCATCACTTTGGCACGACAGTCTATACAGGTCGCCATCCGTTCGTCGCTCGCGCATATACGCCAGTCGCGCATCGCGCCCTCTGCGATCAACGCACCACCGATCGGGTTTGTCCCCCCATCGCTGGGCGTGACCATCCCCGCGGGCGGTACAGGGACGGGAGAGGTCAGTCTGGGTTTACAGGAAGAGAGGGTAGGTCGGAACGCCTGGGTGGGCATCCTGAATGCCCTCACGCGCCTCAAGGCCGCGCGGGAACGAGAGGAGCTCGGTGACTCATGGAGTGGATGACGGAGACACGCGGAGGAGTATAAAAAAAACCGGGTGCACGATGATGGTGTGGAGCGGCGGGTAACAAACGTTCCCATGTTGATCAAAATAACGACGACCCTGTGCGTGCGTTCCTCTCCGAACATCGTCCCACCAACCAACACCCTTCCGTCGACAGTGCGGGTATACAGATTCGAGACGAGCTTCTCAAGACGCTTTGTCGGCCAGCAGTGCCCTGGAATGAATGAATTAAGGCGTGCTTCTCGTTCGAGGTCATATATCGGACACATACGCGGTTGCTTCTGTGAGTTTTTTGTCGGCGTCCAGGAGATCCTCGTCTTCGGAGAACTCTGGCCTCGACTGGACGGAGTCCTGTGCATGCACGCTGGATAGGGGACATGGACGTCATGGGTGAGCATGGAATGGAAGACCCACGATGAGCGTCTTGAGCTCCTGGGTCGCCTTTTCCAGGCGATCACCTGTATCCTTGATCATTCTCTGAGACTCTTCGAATATCCTTTTCTACGGGTCGGAAGACGAGAACACGGGCATCGCATTGAATTAGCACTCTCCTTCTCATTTCCGCGCTGCCACACATACACACGACTTGGGGGTGTGCGTGTGCGCAAGGCGAGGGAGACGTACAGCATTTTTGATGTCCCACTCTTCGCCGTTTTCCGCGACGATTCGGTCGATTTTGCGTTGGTGATCCTCCGCTTCCTTTTTATATAGATCGTGTTCTTTGAGCAGCCTGTGTTCATTCGACGTGACACGATCAGCGTTTCTGGGATGTGATAGGCGGAAATCATACCGCTTGACTGCGCCAGCCTTGATCTTCAGCTGACGCTGGACGCCTACCTTCCCAGAATCCATTCCTTTTTGTGCAGACATTACGCTCAGTGTCGTGGTTCGAGAACAGAAACCGATGCGGATGAGTGCAAAAAGCCACCGCGCCCTGAGCCATCGATAAGCTCATTCGCACAATTCATACAGCCACAGATAGAAAGCGGCGGTCGTTTCACAAACTATAGGTTATAACAGCGGTACTACATCATGGACGCAGTACAGCTCGGTGCATGTCATGAAACAAGACAAGTACACAATACCTACAAGTAAAGTGCGGGACTGAAACGACTAACGCGTGGGCAGTCAAAGAGAAAGGCGGATAGCAATGGTACCAGACGTGGAGCGCCAGGGCGAGGCGAGTGCGAGTAGGATGTGCAAAGCGAGACAGCCGGCGATAAGAGGGGGGCGTCATAGTCGGAGCGTGACAAGGGCATGATCGAGACGTGAATCCAGCAAACGATACTTCCATGCCTGCAAGCAGGTAAGATGGAACTAAAGGCATCCGCTCGGAACCCACAACCGACATCAACGATCCGCTCGAGGCGCTCAAGCGCAACCAAGTACAGTCGACTAGCGAAAGGACGAGGGGCGAACACAACGCGAACGAAAGCGTGAGCAGCATAGAGTGAAGAGTACATCGTGTCCTGGATGATCGTTCATCAACAGCCCTCGCAGATCCTGTACCCTGAATCCTAACCGACGAAGGAACCCTAAGCCACTCTCATACAATGAGAGCGGCACGGGAAAACGATGGAGGCACATTGATGTCTCGCCGACGGTCCAGGTAGAAGGAGGGAGAGGGGGCGCAAAGCAAGCGGTGATCAGGCGCCTACTTGAAGAGATGCGTGCGTATAAATCAGGGCGTAATAAACAATGCGTGTAGGTGCGGTCCTCATCAAGTACGTGCTGACGGGTAACTAAACCGGCCATGGCAATACGAAGACGTGGAGGGTGGAAATGATGCCGGTGTATCGGCTCGCACGAGGCACGTAACCCCAACTAAGGGGTCGTTCGCCTACAAGTGCGGATGGACTGAGTTGAACCGGGACGGGAGGCGACAGAGGACAGGTGGAATGCAAGATGGACGCGCAAGCATCATGTGAGCGGCGTGACCAGGCGCCATACACAGAGCTGCGGTCTTGCGTCGGTGTCTTGTCGTATCTTCCATCAACCGAGGCCAGGGAGTCCAATCTTCATCGGGGTCTCCAGCTCAAATGGAGCTATCCGGGCAACAGCTAGCCACAGGCTAACTATCGAGCAGACTGCGGGACCAAGAGCGGGGTGGCGCGGCCAAATCGTTTGCGAACCAGGAATGCCAGTAGATATGTTGGCCAGCCGATCTGAGGGACACGCTGAGTGATGATGGGGTTGTAAACAAATGCAGAATAAAAAGTATGCGATGCTGAGTGTCCATTAGTAATGCGACCTGCAATCCAGGCAGGTATTCCAGTATGCGAGTCATCTTTGCAATAACAGTCCATGAAAGATAATGTAGCCGACGACGCGGATGGGTTTTTGAAGCTCGAGACGATGTCAACAATCAAAAGCTCGACTGTGATTGTTGAGACACTGCTGCGACCGCAGCGGCAGCGGCAGCGTGTCTTTGCTCGGCAGTGCCAAGCATCAATGCCTCGTTGACGCTGGAACGGAGTGAGACTCGCTGTCGATATGAAGCGGGTAATACTCACGTGCGAAGTCGTTGAACCTCGTTCTCAGCCTGTTGGAGCCTCGTCTGAAGTTGCTGTGCGGTCATCTCGAGATACTTGACGTGGGTCGTAGCGCGGTCAAGGAGGGACACCTTGCTCGACTTCTGGTTTGAGACAGGGAGGGCATCCTTGAGTCGGCGGTAACCGTCGCGAAGTTCATCGCGGCGCCTCTGCTCTGACTCAATACGCTGACGGCGGATGGTCTCGCGGCGGGCATCGGTGGTGTTCCCGGTTGTGATCGTGGGCTGGAAGTCGTCGTCGTCCTCATCGGAGTCATCGTTGCGAGACTTTCGCCTCTGGGCCTTCGCCGCCGAACGGGTAGCGGGGGGCGCGATGGGGTTGAAACGATGAGAGCGGGGGACAGAAGCATACGGAACGCTGTGGACCGAGGATGGGGAGTGAGTGCCACTACCGCGGCTGCGCCTTCCAGAAGTGAGACCGTCAGAAGAGATCTCTCCACCACTGAGGTTGTAGACGGCGGGAGGTGAGATGCCGTTGTCGGGAGGAGTGTAGGGACGCCCGGTGGAGGTGGTGGTGTAGTTGGCGGAGGGGGTGTACGAGTACTCGCCGATGGTGTTGGTCAAGTTGAGGGTGTTGAAGTCGAGACGGGGAGATGAGGACGAGGGACCTGGCACTTGGGGAAGGTGAGCCATATAAGGCAATGATATGGAAGGGAGACATACAAGCCATGGTGTTGACGCCGTAGGGAGACTGGGGGTACTGGAGATAGGGCTCGAGGTTCGAGAGGGAGTCGTAAGTGAAGGGGGCGTCCATGAAGGTGGGGCTGCGAGGGTGCTCGAGGAGGGTGGATTCCATGGCGTGACAGAGATGCAAAGATGAAAGACTTGAATAAAAAAAACTGGAATACGAGGGGACCTGATATAGTGGTGAGCAGGCGTGGTGGATAATGGAGGGGGACTTACGTGAAGAACAACAAAGAGCGGGTGTTGTCGTCCCAACCGCACAATAGAGCACTAGCGCGAAGAAGAGAAAAAGAAAAGAAAAAGAAAAGGAGACGTCGGGTGAGGAGGAGAGGCCGGTCGGGGGAGTTTCAAGGGAGAGAATGAGGAACGCCCTCGCATCTGATCCCGCCTAAATATCGCCCTACTCTGTGGCTCGATATGGATCTTCATTCGCACGCTTCCACAATTGGAAACCTTGGTATTTTGGCGGCCTCGTGTGCCGGGATTTGTAGTCCCTGCAAACTTTATGATAGCAATGTTTATGTAATATTCCCATTCGTGTCTTGAATCGGGCAACGCTGAGCCGAAAGAACGGATGTAGTCCCCGGTGCCCTGCCGTGTTACGCCTTTGGTTGTCCGACTACGCCTTGCCCTCTTGTCCCGATTTATCTCCGCACCGCTTTTCCGTTTCCACATGTCCTCCGCCCCGCGGGTCCGGCGACTACTGCAAGAAGATCCGGCCAGGCCGAGGATGGCCGTCCGAATGGACGTCCTCGCTTGGTTTTGCTGCCCTCCATTCCCTGTCTCTTACACGCTGCAACGTTTTCTTCATCTCGCACCGCGATGACCCCTACGCCGCATCATACCACCGATCATCTGCTTTATCCACACGCTGCAATCTCGGCTCGTCAGCTTCATTTCCCTGTCACTTCTCTCTCCAAATATACATCTTATCACATACCTTTCTCCTTCTTCCTAAAATAAAATAAAATAAATATCGTCAGCTATCGCCTTTGTTCTCCCAAGGGTCTTAGTGCGTCGTCAGCAATGGAAACGATTTTTCCCTGCCGTCACCGCTGAAGTCATATACGCAGATCCGTGTGACTGATTCCCCTCGAAATGTTGCCCCATCCTGTTATCACATTTCGACCAATTCTTCCACCTCCATCTTCCAATTCACCATCAACGACATTCCCATCATACCATCCCACCCACACAACTGAAATGAACGTCACTGATCTCATCATCCTCCTTGACGCATCAGCCGGAGATCTGTATGGGAAGCTGACGAAGCTAGCGCTATCCCGTCGTTGGACGGCATATGCACCCACCGCTACCCATCAGATGCGGTAGTGACGTGACCCTACCCACGTAATTAGACTTTAAGCAAACCCACGCACCAGCAAGGCGTTCGCTGTCGCCCCTCTCCGGGCAATCCGAATACTTCGCAGTACTGACCGTGTCACGGACCTTGGTTATATGCAAATGCTTCATTCCCCGCGGCGTTCACTGGCACGGAGAGGAGGTAAAGAAGCCGTGCTCCCGCGCCTCTTACATTGTGACCCTTGCTCCGTTGATCGAGAGTGTCTGGAATGCGGCACTATCGACCTGTAGACGGACCTCTAGCGTACAACTAGAAGCCTCTATGTTCACGTTATGCGCACGCCTCGCCTACCTGGCGCGTGGCCGATAGCTGTCGACATGAACCTGGAATCTGCGGAAAGTTAGCTCCAGTCAAAAAGCGAAATGACCAGTAAGGGCATGGGAAAGAACGACCCTTGGCGAACGAAGGACGCCGTAAAGAGGGCGCATCAGCTGCGTGGGCTACTCTGTTGGGAATAAACTGAGCGCACCCAAAGATAGACATAGCAAAAACACAGCACGAACGGACGATTTGTCGAGACCACGATTTGTCGAGTAGCGGTCAAACGATCAGATCACCCGAGCGTGAAGAGCGAGTGGGGCGAAAGAATATTCCGCCTGGTACCTCTATGCCAGCGACGTTGTTATTGGGGTTCTCTTCCATTTTAGAAGCTGGTCGAAAATGAACAGATGAAAAGGGATGACATGGTCCCTTGATCGCTTGCCAAACAAGTGCGCTGTTTGAGCGCAGCTTTCTCCTACTTGGAAAGCCCTGGGAGACTAGTTGGGTTAGCGCTAAGGGATGGCTACCAGTTGCTGTAGACGACTCAGGAGTCAGGAACAGGGCAAGCTGAGCATGTCGTGGCACTGCAATCGGGAGGTGAGGAAGGCGGGACGTAGAGAAGGGGCGTCCGTGAAATGTCATGATAGGTCACACGTAACAGCGTGACAGTCTTCGCTGTCCGATTTTCCCAAGAGTGCGGACAGATCAGCTAGTCGTTGTTGGCCATCCCCAAGATCTGCTGCATCGGTGTTCGTGTGACTGCTTATGCGTTGCCCTTTCCACTCGCAGCGCATCCCTACGCCTTGTTTTTTTTGTTCTCATAATGCGAACCCCCCTGCCCGCCTGAGATGCAAGCACCGCCGATCCGGGGCGGACGGCGCCAGTACTCAGTATGACTCATCCTGCCACTGAGAAAGGCTCGCATGCCTCCCTGCCTCATGTCGCTCTGCCGCAGATTAGCTCATCCCCATTCCCCCCCTTTTTTGATACGTCTCGCAGTCCGCTACATACAGCTCAATTCCCCTCTGCATCAGAGAATGGAAGGATGACTCGATGACGAGGCTACACAGATACTTTGCCTATTTCATCTCTACCGAGCGCCACCCGTTCGGGAAGGTATCGCAGGCTTGCTGAATCCGTGCGAGTTCTCCCTACGGCAATGCCTCAATCTCGTTTGACGATGGTGTCGAGCTCCATTCTCGGCACCGACAAGCTGATCCCAATAACATTCCTCTCCACAGAGGCGGAGGACGAGTAATACAACAGACATCCGGACCGACGGGCGCACCGGATTCCGGCTACCCCTCCGCCCAAATCGCATCATATCTGCATTCTCGACCATTTAGCTGAAGCTCCGAACTGACGTTTGTTGTCCCGAGTTCAGCCATCATATCCTGTACCCATACGCCGCAGATTCAGGGTCGTTGCGCGTTGCACTTTACCCAGCGCAGCTGCGTGGTAGACGCCGCATCACAGAATTACCATATTTAACACACCGACATTTCACATACGCTCTGGCCTTTCGACCGCCAAGGAACACAAACGAGCTAATTATGCGACTAACAGACACCTTTTTTGCATGCTAATGGACTGAAAGACGGGCTTTGTTGACATTTGGGAGGTCTACGTCACGCTGCCAACGTTCGTTTCCCGATGGCAGTGGCTGCCAGCACCGGCGTCCGATATGGTACTGGATGTGTGTGGCCTTGCGCAGCAGCGTGGGCTTCTAACGAAATTCGCTCAGGGTTCGCTTCGTTGATCTGTGGTATACGGGTTTCCGTGCACGACCAGAACCCGATGGCAATCGAGGGTCCCCTTCCCACAACTTCAAGTTCCCCCATTACACTTACCCTAGCGCCAGGCGGGGACACGTTCGTCGCTATTGTCAAAAGTCTGCCTCAATCTAGTGACTGTCTGCCTTCGAATTGCAAAAAGAGAAAGGATATGGTATTGCAAGTGGTGTGACTATGAAAAACAGACTAGCTCGATGTATCCAACATCGGGGTACAAGTACGAGATCAGTCCTTCTGGAGCGGTCCATCATCATCCCTCCTTCGGTAGACCATTTTCTCTCCGGCCCGCTGCTAGCGCGGGCACCCGTGATAACAATAGCTCCCCTCAGGGGAGTGATGGCCAAACCAGCAACCCCTTCCAAAAACAGGCCGGAGTGTACGGCTGACCACAATAGGTTGCTTCGACGAGTGAGCTATCATAAAACTCGGCGCATGCTCCTTGCTCGTTCCGTCGTGTGAATTCATCTAGTATTCGTCAAGAATCGGTTCGTTCAGTCGTTATATCATTCCTGCGGTCGTAGCAAGGTGGGCAAGCATCCAATCAGACAACGTAGGGAGTCGCATGAGGATAACAGATGTGTAGTGGTATCGAGGAATGGGATGATTGGCCGCCGAAAAGGGTGAGTGAGTGATAAGAAATCGAGAAATAGACCAGGAAAGGGGCGCAAGGGAGATTGAGCGTGCGTGAACTGATCCACAGGGATTCGGGAGGAAAATGGGGCAGAAAAGAAGTCGAGGGGCTTATCAATCAACGAGATAGCGCCGCGGGTAATAGCTGCACACGCTCGGACAAGATAAGACTTGAACAGCCAGCCAGCAACATCGAGTCGTTGACAGCGTAGTGAAGGGAGGTGGAGGGGGAAAGATAGCGGTTGGAACGTGGTTTCGCGCGCCGCGCCGTGCGACCAGCGCCGCAAGCTTGACAAGTCTTGTTCGAATATCGTTTGTCGCCTCTCCCTTAGTTTCGCCCAGAGAAGGAATACAAAAATACAGAGTATGCATTGAGGCAAGAATGTTAAGAAAGCAATGAAAATGAGGATGAAAAAAAGGAGTAACGTCCATTATGGCAGCGGGTTCGATTTGGATACCATTCAGTACCCTTCAGATACGGCTGGACTGCGAGAGTCCTCCCGCGGGGGCTCTTGTCCTTGCACGTGGGTGAGCGAGTGGCTCGGCATCCCTGCCTCAGGTGGCGGCGACAACGGCCGGGTGTCAACGCCATGGACGTTGTTAGTGGCAGGCGAGGGTGTACTAGTGACACCAAGCGAGATCTTTTCGTTGACGGCACGCAACCGTTGAACTTCCTGTTCCAGCACGAGGAGACGAGCCTGCATCTCCTGTGTGGACTTTTCGAGGAAAATGATATGGTTTGTGGCTAAAGAAACACGTGTGTGGGACGGTGACTGTGGACGCGGTGGAGGAGGCCTACCTCGCTCGAGCAGCGAAACCTTGCTGCTCTTCTGGTTTGAGACGGGGAGGACGTCTTTCAATTTCGCATAGCCATCGCGTAATTCGTCTCTCCGCCTCTGCTCGGCCTCGATCCTTTGCCGCCGGGTCGCTTCTTTGCGGGAGTGCGCGAGGTTCTCAACAAAGGTGGCACCCATATCTTCGTCGTCGGAGTCGTTTAAAGAGCGTCCGCGACCACGTCTGCCAGAAGAGCTGGTTGTTGGGGAAGGGGTCGGGTTGTAACGTAGGGATGTGCGATGTACTAAGCTGGCTCCTCTGGACGATGAGGGGGAGCCAGTCCCGCTGCTGTTTCTGGAATGGTGGTAGATGCCGTCCGCTGATGTGTCTGATCCTGAAATGGGAGGGGACAAGGGATCATACATGTGAGGAGAGGGCGGAGGGGGAGAGCCTGCAGGCAGGGTCATGGACACATGTTGTGGCGATGAAGTGTACACAGGTGGCGGCGGATATTGATGCGTGGACATGAGGCTGAGATTATGGAACTGCAGGCTCTGATGGAGGTCTGGGGCGGATAGATGACCTACATACAAAGTACACGAGCCAATTATCAGATCAACATGAGGCAGAGGCGAGTCAAAAACGCGAGGACCCACGCGGATGAGTGGCAGGATGCTGAAGGGGATAAGAATGCTGGTGGTGCATCTGGTGGTTGTATGCGAGAGAGTAAGAGGATTCGTGGTCGGCAGGATAGTAGGCATAAGGACCCGTCTGAGCGAGATTTGGGTTGTGATCATCGGGAATATGCTGGTTGTGCTGCTGGTGCTGTTGGTCCATCGTTTGCAGGTCGTGGGTGGGTCGTGGACTGAAATGAAAAAAAAGGGCAAGAACGAGATCGAGCACGCAATGTGATAAAAGACGAGAAACGGGGTCAAAGAAGAGGAGAAACAAGGACAATGCGGTCGTCGCCAAGGTCGTGATCCTCGTTTACGCTCGGGGAGTCGACGAGGACCAGAACCAAACCACCGCCCGCTGATTCGGACGCCCATGGTCCCCGTCTGCCACTTCTCACGCACGCCTGTCCTCGAGAGCTCATCCGAGTCCATGCCTCGAGGCTGCCCTCGTGTACATCAAAAATGCTGATCACAGCGTCCGAGTCCTACATGAGATCCGGCCCCCGTACAAGAGATCGTGCCTATCGATGGATTAACAAGCTCATCCACTAGAGTAAACATGTCATTTTCCTGGGAACGACCAACGAAAAGCCTGTCCGATCTGAATTGACGGTCGTTGTATGCTTTTGGGAGATATGAGCAGATGAAACCGGGCCGGTAGTTTGGTTGCCAACGCACTCGTCGTGAAGCTGTCCGTGCCAGAGACACTCGAAGGACTGAACGCTCTCTCAGCTCGACCGACATCAAGCTCGACGGCGTAGATTAGACCTTTGCCAACGCTCGTGTTGGCAACGCCGCTACAATAACGATGGTCACGTGAGCGACGGTACTCATTTTCAGCCTCTTTTGAGCTCATCGTCCTTGACACGGAGCCGCCGTTGCGCAGCGATTGGTGCCCTCCGCACACCATCGGCCCTCTCTGTACCCGCCCCGGTTCCTCGAGGTGCGCCTCTCTTCCCGTCTGAATAATCCCCGCATGACGGCTCAACACAAGGCCGGTTCAGGATCATCGTCAGTGTGTCACAACTCTAGGTCGTTGGTTGGATCAGCGTCTTTTTGCTTGTCTCGGACGACCGACCGGCTCCACTCGCCATGCACTCGCAACGAAACTCTGACTGCTCCGCGCATGCACAGAGTCCAGCATCAGGTTCGGGGTGGGCTCCTCCACGCTCGCCGCTTCCACCCTATCGGCTTGCAAAGCTCGCCAATGCCCTTGGTGTATCTGCACCGTTACCCGCGATGACCATGTCCGCTTCATTATCATCCTCTCATTCTCATCTAGGCAACTTGCCATCGCCATCAAATACTGATCTCCCCTGGCGCTCCGTCACTCCATCTACCGCAACGGCACTTAACTTAGCATCTCCGGTACAATCCAAGTACCTCTTACACGTAATACCCCCACACCACCTCCCCCATGATGCTGATACTCCTGACTCCACCGAGCTCGCCCCTCCTCCGTCGTCCGCGTCTGGATATCATACCCAGTTCCGCCGCGGAACTCTCGTGGCACTGCAGTCGACCCTCCAAGCACAGCTCGTCGTCATTGCAAGGGAATATGCTCTACCCAGCACGATCGGAGTCGTCCTTTACCTCGTGACTGCCTCCCCGCAGAGCAGGCAAAGCAATCCTCTGTCTTCCTCTCCAGTCCTCTGCGACGTCGGCAGAGGAGAACCGGGTCCAAGACTATCAGAGGAGATATGGAAACATATATGGACAAGAGTGCTTCGCACGGAACGAGAGGATCTCATCGCTCTACCTCCAAGTGGGACCGCTAATCCTTCAGGTCTTGGCTTTGCTGTGGAACCCAACGGTCCGCTGCAGTCCCTGCGGCCTTTGCTCACTCCTACACGAACTGAGCATCCGCGTCCCCTTGCCTATCCCATCACCCCCTCCACCTCCTCGACCGCGTCATCTGCATCAGACACTCGGTCCCACGACAAGTCCGCGGACGCCTCATCGCCGTTCTCAGAACCAGATACTCCAGACACCTCCCGCTCCTCAGATCATGGGTCCCCTGATATCGAGCTACCCGGTTTAAGTTCACCTTCGATTATACCGATCCTTGCCAAGGTAGAATTCGACATCGACAGACGAAAGGCTATTTGGTACGATCCTTGGGTGCGAAGTCGGCGTCTCAAAAGGACGGAGAGTCGTTCCACTCACCGTTCTCATTCTCGGTCACGTACCCTCGACTCGAGCAGCTCGACGGATGAGAAGCGAGCTCCATATAACCTTAAGTTGGTGCGGAGAATGCAGAAACCACCATTTCTGCGGTCTCAGGATGATTCAGATGAAGGCGAACGGCATAATAATGGGGAATATGCACCTCTCTCAGAATCTCCGGACGTCGATGCAACCGCGCGCATGACTTCTACTACCGGGCCCGACCCACTTGGTGACGTGTTTGGTACCGACGCCGAGACCTGGACGGAAATTCATGCTGAATCAGACAGAGTGCGGCGGAAGGTCAATAATCCTAACGTAATAGATCTCGCCTTGGATCCAACGTCGCTCACCATTCTTTCCGAACAGAAAGAAGAGGAAGGTGGTGAAGCAGATGATGTCGACGAAGTTCGGGACATCATGCGACGAATGTCACGCCCCCCTCTTAATATATCGATTCCAGATTCCGCAGAATTCAAACGTAGGTCATCGCCATCCGCTGCTGTTGGAAAACGACCCATGCCCCCGCCTTTGGTCCCTGCTTCGAAATCACCAATCAATAACTCGATAGAGGGAGAAACGGATGATTTTCGCAACGAGGAGGGGTTGCCTCTTGAGCTGGAACAAGAATATCAGCGATCGCGGAGCCACGGGGAAGAAAAGCGAGTGGGCACGGTATTTGAAGACCTGGACCTTGGGTTGGATCTGGGGGATGATGACGAAGAGGTATGACGCTTATTCTATCGCTTTGGGTCCCAGACTTCACCGCCCACTGCCGCAGTACGACGAGAATGATCCAAACGACAGACGGCGAAGTCAGTATCTCATGAAAGCGAAACTGGATGCGATCGAAAGGGTAACCGTTGTCAAAGTGCTAGCCGAGGTCTTGACCTGACAAGCGATTTTAGACCCTTGCTCAATTTTCACCGCAGCAATTGAAGACAACAATTCTGGATGAGAGTTCGACGATAACATATCACTGCAGCCCCTCGACTGCATCAAACTCACGCACGCCGCCCCCAACCGAGTACGTGTGTTATCTTTGGTCGTCTCTTACTGTATGCTAAACGCTCCAGAAGACCATCTGCGAGTCCTTTACATAAAGTATGGCCATCCGTCCCTTATGCTTCGGTGGCCAAGGCGGTCAACGATTCTCCCACGAGACCTGCGAATCACCCTCCTTCACCACCAAGACTGGCTTTGAATGGCGTTTCTACTGGTTCTCCCAAGGCTTTCACGTCTGCATCTGACCCTTCTTCTTCTGTACCGACGGAAAGCCAAGTACGACGCCGAGAACTTGAACAAGCCATGTACCCAGCGACGATACCGTCTTCTTCCCGCCAAGCAAACGTTACCTCTGATTCCCTGATTCCCCTCTCTCCAGATCCATTTGGTCGTCACCCATCTATCTATGAAGTTGACGCGGCTCCCATGCAAAGCTATTGGGATCCTGTGGCGCAAAACTTCTCTCAAGATCCTCCCGGCTCAAGACCATCGATGTCATCCATAGACGACGCCTCAGGGTTGCTCAACTTGGTGACCCCTTCGAGCCGCTTTTCTGCTGACTCGTCAAGTGTAGCGGATGGCGACAAAGCCACCAGGTTGACTGCACCACTTGTCAGTGTGAAGGGTCTGAAGAAGTTGTGGCGCAAGAGTAAATCATCATCCAGTGCGCCGCCTCAACCACCCACTCCTGGACGGACTTCCTTCCAGCTTTCCAGTTCGCCGTACCCGCCCACTCCCACTGACCAACTCATGGCACCACCGGTTCCAATCACGAGAGGTTCGAATGGAAGGACACATGTGGGCCAGCTGCAGCTTGATCAGGAATCGTCATATCCGCCATACTCATCCAGACCCTCGCCTTCGGGCTCTCGACCAACTTCACCAGCTATCCTCCTCAATGCTCACCCACAAGAGAAACCGGCCACTCGCAAGTCCATACTGAAATCCTGGAAGTCTGTTGCTGGTGGAGGGTCACAGCAGGTACCAAATGGACCCGAACTTCGAAAGAGCTCCGAGCGACCTGTCTCCAATGAGACGATCAAACCGAGACGACCGAGTGTCCTAGATGGTAGCATACCACCTAGCCCTCGACTCCCAGAACAGTATCTTCCATCAAACCACATTCGAACCGGGAGCAACTTCATCGGGCATTGGAAGTCTGCCTCGCGGTCAAAGACGGGTCCGAGCCATCACCACGTGTCGGCATCACACGACCTGTTATTGACGATCCCACCTGCACGGTCCCCTGTCTTTATACCAACATCAGGGTCTGCATCCTCGTCTCAATCACAGTTGTCTGCGCTTTCTCGAGACTCACAGACAGAAAGTCTTGAGACCTCCCAGTTTGAGGTCTTACCTTCCTCAAGAGTGCAACCGAATTTGACATACCCGTACATGACGCTGGACTGCGAGTAGCCGTTCATATTCGGTTTGTCATGTTTCATTTACTTACGATATGTTTGGTGGGACACGACCAACGTTATTGCAAGATCATATTCGTTGGCATTTTCCGATGATGGGAGCTCGATAATTTCCTTCGTCAGTTCGTTCACCCTGTATCTCTCTCCATCTCAACCAGTTCCATGCTGAGCTTGCTTTTCTTGTTTGACATTTGCTCGTTTTTGTATACTCGTTGATCCACAACGTTCGCTTCCCTGAGTGGCATGCTTGACGCGTGCCCAGGTCCTGCAGGCCACAGTGCACCGCCCGAGATAACTTCCGTGCTCGAGTCAGCCCCTCCTTACAATGTCCCAGGCACGCGGGCTCATTTTGTACGGCCTCTGTTCGGCAACTGGCACTCCATGACATACGATGTGCTCGCCGGGACCGGCTGCGCGACTTGCAAGCCTCAAGGCCGCTAAATGCGAACGGACCAATTTCTGCATGCTCCCGATGAAATGCAGAGCTTTCTTATGACCTCCACCACTCGACCCTTTCCATTTCAGCTTTCCATTTGAGCCTTTCTTGAATTCGCTCCCAGTCTTTCCCATCACTAGGATGCTGCTGACTTCGCTAGCTGTGCTTGCGGAGTCGTTGTTGATGCATTATGGAACACACACGACCATTGCTTCGGGCCCGCAGCTTCGGGCCCTGCAAGCAACGCCAATCAACATCTCAGCAGTCTGCCTGGAGATTGCATCGTCGGTCTCATCTGCCTCAGGGGTCTTTTTCAATGGTCTGGAATTCTACAGTCACTATGATGTGTGATTGACACGCGTCTTCTACAGGAATGGAGCCCTATCCCAAAGATATTAGCCATTTCGCTGTCTCGAGCACTCAAGAAGCTGCATGTTCCTTTGAGCCCGGTACGGCTGAAGACGTCGGTATTGCTGTACGTGTTCACGTCTGCATCGAGGTCGTGTACTTCCCTCTCACGTCCGTACCCGCATCCACCAGCTTCGGATTTTGGGGACGAGCGGATGCCCTTTCGCCGTCAGTTTGAGAAGCGATTTTTTGCTCCAAAACTTGTGCCACTCACCTCGGATACAATGCTACATAGGTCAAAGGCGGTGGCCACACCTTGAACCCAGGTTTCTCCTCCACCCCCGGCGTGCAAATTGCGATGTTCCGCTTTTCCACCGTGACATACGATGATACCACACAAACGGCCAGGATAGGGGCTGGATTGATTTGGGATGACGTCTACGCCGCTCTGGAATTACGCGGAGTGAACGTCGCGGGAGGTCGGGTCTCGGGTATTGGCGTGGCTGGCTTCACTCTAGGTGGAGGTAAGTTGGCCGGTTCGTGTACTTCAGATGGCGTCAGTGTGATCTGGGTAATCGCGTGGCTGCAACGCGGTGACTAGGGTACTCTTGGCACGCGAACCAATATGGTTTGACCATCGACACGGTGGAAACATTCGAGCTCGTACTGCCAAACGGTATGGTGACAAACGTCACCGCTTCCCAGCCGGATCTATTCTTCGCATTAAAGGTGTGTTCTTTTCTGTGCTGACGCGTCGCGGCGCGTTAACTATCATCCACAGGGTGGATTCAACAACTTCGTAGGTGACGCGTGCATTTAGTAAGGACTTCGGCGTTCAATCGGCGCAACGTAGGGAATCGTGACCCACTTCACATTCAAGACGTTTCCACAATCCCAGGTTTGGGTAAATGATATTAGCTCTGCCACATATCGGTTGCTGGATGACATGTTCGGCTATTTCAACCGGCAGGGCGGTACCATCACCTATAGCGCATCTCAAGTCGATCAGTTAACAAAAGCGACCGCTGACTTTGCCGCGAACAATACGAACCCCAAGGCAAACGTCCTCACTTCATACGGGTACTTCCAAGGAGGAGGCATGAGCCAGGTATGTGTCCAATTCTGACCACGTGATTTGGCCCTCCACTTGGCACGTTGAGTTGCCACTCGCCACTGGCCGTTTGAAGAGGGCTAGATTATTCACCCATGTGGGGTCTGAAACTGATGTTGATGAATAGGGAGTTAACGTGGCGATTTTGTTCTATGATGGCCCGTCACCGCCGGCTGGTCTGTTTGACGGCTTTCTGACTAGCAACAGCAACAGAGAAGTCTTCACTCGATCATTCTTGTCGCTTGTGCAATCTTCCGATGCGAATTCGACCTGGGGTTTACGGTGAGGTCACCCACGTCTTTCCGGGCTTCTGGATGTCGGGTTAATCCTGGGTTTGAATAGGTCAACGTTCAACACCATATCCGTACTCGGATACCATAAAGACTTTTTGACATACATGCTGAACCAAAGCATCGTGAGTTCGTTACTAACGGCATCTCCTTGGGCCGCTCACCCTCCACTTATTGGATTCTAGACTTGGGGAAGCAACCTTCCCTTGAGTTACGGATATGTCACTTTTAATGCTGAGCCGATCCTTGCCAGTGCTTACAACCGGGCTACATCGCCGTCCGCATGGCCTGGCTCGAGGGCGTCGCCGTTCTCGCCCCTCAGTATTGTCTTTGGATGGAGTGGGGATGGAACGACGGATGACGTGATGGTCAAAGGAATCAAGGAAAGTGCGGCCAACCTCCAGGCGCATGCGCCCGTCACGGAGCAGCTTTCGCTTTATGGAAATTATGCCCTTGCGGATACGCCCCTCGAGGCGATATATGGGGCGAACGTGCAAAGGCTGTCGAGTATAAAGAAGAAGGTGGATCCTCAGAACGTGATGGGACTCGCGGGCGGGTTCAAGTTCTAAGAAGCGTGCGTTACTTGGACTGCAACGCTGGCGAACAGCACGAACCTTGTGCATTATTATAACAGTATGATGCCGTATCGTTAGTCAACCCTACTCTAGTATTCCCACTAGCTCTCCTGCAAGACTCTTTTCTCTACGTGTATTTCCTTTTTATGTACCACGAGGCGAAATCCGGAAAACAGTTTTAGAGTCGCGGGTGACCAGTGACTTCTGACGGGACTGGAATCGTCTGAGAGTGACGATGGCACGTTCGAAGGGAGTAGCGTTGCCGCTCCGTGAGAGCTGGCGGCCATGAGCACGACGTGCAGGGATAATATCGATCGGCACCGACCGCGTGCATCGTGGTTAATCTCTTTGCTGCAAGGCTGTTGTTAGGAGGGACAAGTCAAATTGTTTTGCTGCGAACGGGGGACGTGCGCAGTGATCTCAGCGACCGAGGGATCATTCTAGGCAGGGAAGGGCGGCTGCAGATGCGTGTGTGGGGCGACAGGGACTCTTGACGTCCGAGTCCGACGAACTCGAGTGGGCAATCCGGCAACACTGCCTCTTGCACACGTCAGTCATCATGCGCGTTACGGGATGGCCCAAAAATATGCCAACGACTCGGAGTGCGGGGGTTGAAGGGGGAAAAAAAATACAGAGAGTCAGCGTCTCGTGCGCTCCCACGAGCTATCAGCGCCAACCCACTCAGGAGTCCGACGTGACTTCCCTGGCCCTCGAATAAGTCTGGAATCCCAAGTCATTGATCTGTACCGCCTGCCGTCCACCTTGCTGGTCCGGCATGCGTGATACCCAGGACCTGCGTGTGTCCTAGGGTTTGTCCCAGCGGGACCCTGGGTTCCCAAGCACCGACCGAATCACTGGCACTTCTCCCCACTCTGCACCCCTAGCTTTTCGCGGTGCCTTGCGATGCTTTCGCTCTCACTCAACCATCTCCCACGTCCAAAGCCTGTTCAGACGTTCCGTGGGGACAGCGGGATCGTCTGGTCCGTCGTTTTCCTCCCAAACGGGAAGGAGCTCGTCAGCGCCTCCAACGACGGTTCCATTCGTCTCTGGAACCTCGACCACGCATCCGAAGTAATCCTGGGGAACAGCAACGGCGCGGTCTTCTGTCTAGCCCTATTTCCGGATGGAAAGCGACTCGCCAGCGGTGGCCTTGACAGATCCGTCAACGTCTGGGACGTCGACGTCCTGGAGGCCGTCGACGGGCCTTGGAAGGCCCACACTAGCAGTGTCAGGTTTCTTGACATCTCAAGTGACTGCCGTTACTTGGCTAGTGGATCATTCGATCACAACGTTAACGTCTGGAATACCGAAAGCGGACGAATCGTGCGAGATGAAGCCTACCTAAAGGGCGACGGGGTGATCAACTGCGTCAAGTTCTCGAAGAAGGACCGCAGATTACTCACGGGTTCAGGGGATGGCTGTCTCCGTATCTGGGATTGGGAGTCAGGCAAGCTACTCGTTGGACCGATGAAGTCAGACGAAACGCCAATCTGGGCCGTCGCCTGGTCACGCGATGAGACCCAAATCCTCTCTGGCTCAAGCGATGGCGTACTTCGTCGGTGGCATGCCTCGACAGGTCACATCATCGGCGAGCCCGTGCGTGCACACAAGAGCATTATATACTCCTTGTCCGTCTCGCACAACAGCGGTTGCTTCGCGAGTGCTTCCAGCGACAACACTGTCAAGATATGGAACGCCACAACATTCGAGCAGATGGCAACTCTCGAACACCCTGACGAAGTCAATTGCACCACCTTTTCGACCGACGACCGACTTCTGGCTACCGCATGCAGCGACTCCTTAGTTTACATTTGGGAGTTGCCCCATGCCAGCTTGGATTCGGGTCTTGTGATAGACAGGGAGTGTGAAGGCGTATCGCTACTTGAGGTAAGCCGAACCCAGTCCAGTTATGACATGTACTATAGTGAACTCTTGTCAGTGTCCGATGGTAATCCCCCCCGAACCTCACACGGAGGATCTAGGGGGGCTCAAAAGGAACACAGAAATGTTGAAGGAAATGTTGGGCGTGAGCCACATTCCATATTCTTCGATTAGCTTCGACGAGGTCCTAAAGTCTCATAGCAGACGCAGACGCAAATGTCCCCTCTCTCAAGAAGGAGCGTAGATTTCGATCAGAGGCCAATGGAAGATGCAGCACCTACCGTGGTAGGGAAGAAGGGCCTCATGAGTCGCATCGGCCTCGTACGCAGTCGCCATCAATTCCAAGGCGAGGGCGTCAAGAGTGCACAAGAGTCGAAGCAACAGAGACGCAAACTATCGCAGGTGATCAAGTCGGCGATCGCGAAATCGCGCAAGGTACCCCCAATTCTTGCACGAAAAAAACTTGCCTTTTGTAACACTCTTTACGCAGTTCTTCTTCAGTCTGTGGTGATATTTTGGCAGGTTATCATGCAAGAGTCGGACGTTTGGACGATCGGCCCACTATTGTTCTTGGTTTGTGTTGCGTCGAGTATTTGGGTGTCAGACTTGAACGTGCATCGGTGCTTGCCTTCGTGTGGGTGCTTCGACGGCTATGAGCACTACAACGGAGCACGTAAAGGCAAAGTGGGCTGCATCTCCGTGTGAGGTAAACTGTGCTCCAGCGTCCCGTAGACGTCCAGACTGGCTTTGGTACTACTTGGGCTATTGCATCCGCAGAGCACGCCGCACAAGGCGTATTGATAATATCTGTGATGTCATGTCAGTAGGGAATACATTAATGTACTGGCCACCGCGGTGACGCGCAGTATATCAGCCCATGTCATAATGTCAGGTCTATCTTATCGCATGCATCAGCAATCAAGGTCAACAACCGACTCCGCTGTGTCAACTGTAATCTGCTGCATTCTGCTCTGGATGACACCATTCAACGCTGTCTGCATCATAGAGCTAGGATCGACGAGGAAAAGAAGATAATGGTCGGCGTACCATACGTTCTTCCCCTAGAAGCAGCCCAAAATCCGCTAGTCGAGCTTCAGGGGACAACTCCAAGATGGCTTCAATGGACCTGTCGTACAACATTACGAATGCTGCGAACACATTCATACCATGCACTCTGGCGAGGTCTGACTCTCCCTGAGATAGAGACACATCAATGGCACGTGCACGGGAAACCATGCAAACACGATCGAAAGACCCACCTCTCGTTCTTCTTCTTCCAACCACTCTCTTTCGTCCCATAACACTCCACGGCCACGTTCCCTTGAGATTGCACACGCTTCCTCTCCGAAATTCCTTACGAACTTCGCAGCTTCTTCGATATCATTTGCGAATGCCCAGGTGACGGTACAACCCGGGTTCATAGTACCGCAACCTTCCGCAATCCCCAGGTTTCGCTTTAGCTTCTTGATAGCTTTGCATATTGGAGGAGTATAGGGATATGGCACCGGTCTGTTATCTCGCGAACGGTCGGCCCTATAACTTTGTGAGCTGGGGAACGCCTCGAAGACAACAAGGATGTTTGAGTAACGCCATGATTCACGAGAAATCCGTTCGACGTTAGATTCAAGATGCGCTGGCAGCGCGAATAGTGGTGTGAACAACACGCCAGAATCTGGATCAATGATAATGTCGGTGTCCCCGAGATCATATCGTTCGACCAGATCAACTCGGCAATGGTGACCCTGCAGTTCACGGACCAATGCACGTTTCTGAATGAGGGTCACGGAAGCGAGGTAACGATGGACGGCTGCGGCAGGGATCCAGGGCTCGGAAAGACGAATCGTGTGTTGATCGAATACGTCATCTGGAGTGATTCGCGGAAGTATTTGTTCAGGAGTATCTAGCATTTGATGATATATCGGTTCATCGTGTCGGGTTTCGGAATGCTCCAAGATACGGCTCGACGCGACTTGGTTGCGCAGACCGATGAATGTAGAGAACAAATCCTTGGACGATGTCGGAACGAGACCGTCCAGTTTGCACCGTTTGGTTATCCTCGAGTCTGTCTGTTCGCTTGTCGGAACCAAATGGTCCCCGGGGCGCTTGACGTGGCATGCGTTCGGGGTTAGCGGAGGTACGTCTCGCACCTTCGAATTCGCGAGGTTGTTTGAAGGTCCCGAAGGCTGACTTTGTGACGCAAACGAAAGTGGTTCAAAAGTGTCTGATTCAGGGAATTCGAAGTAACCACTCCAATCGTATTGAGTCGCTAGGGGATCAGGTTGAGATTGGGCCAGATAACACTCGTCTATGTTCCTGGGGGGAACATTTTCCTTGTTTTCGCTTTGGTCGTAGACGTTCTCGTTCGCGCCAATTGTATCCACATCGTATAGTATCTCGTTCTGAAGCGGGCGCAGGAGGTGTGGAATTCCAAATTCGCTAGTCGAAGACTGGTTCACATTGTCCGCGATATCGATTCCTGAATCATCAAAAGGATAACCGTGGTCGGCCTCACTTCGAAAACAGAACTTCAGGGGATCGAATACGTCTCGAGAGCCTGGGTGTTCATCGCAGTGGCACAGAGTTTCATGTTGCGACAGAGTGTCTCCATGGCCGTCGTTAGAAAACCATGGCGTAATACCTTGTTCGGCGTCCACATCACTTTGTACATCGGTTTCTTCCTCTGATGTGAATTTGGCACCGGATGGTCTCGTTCCCTCTCGCCGTAGGAGCAGGTACTCGGCTTGTCCAGTTTCCTCGGTTCGCTTGGGAGTGGGGCTCATTCCAAACTCTTCGCATCCACGTGGAGGGTTCGGGGGTAGTATCGATCGAGCATCTTCGGCCGATGTGGGAGAGTGGACTAGGTCGAGAAGAATGTTGATTGCCTTCTCATACCTCTCGTCGCGGTATCCTTGCAATTCATCCTCTGGTTGAATGGGCTTTGCAATTCCTGCGACCTCTTCATCAGTCGGGATAGTTTTTCCGAAATTAAATGGTCTGTGAAGTACGTGAGACGTCAGTAAGGAGACGAAACAGAGGGTTGGCGGACAAATTAACTGGAAGCAGGTTGAAGAAAGTAAACGAACCTCCACGAAAGATCTAGTGTTAGGGGTTTGATACCTTTGACTGGCCGCAAGAACGCCGTAGGACCGACACCGTTAATTTTATGGCTTACAGCATCAAGACTAACAAGCTCTCCTTTCGGTGTGACGAAACTTTGCATCCCCTCCGGGAAGAGAGTGGGATCTCTAGGGTGTGTTGTTGGAGGTGGCAGGTTTGGAACTGAATTTCAGGTCAGCATACACGTCGAGGAACTGAGGCCAATAATAGTTATCGTGAAAGTCCGCATAAGCCCCGGGGCAGAAGCTTCATGGAAGGCACGACCTGTTTAACTGAAACGAATGTTTTCAGCTTACCGTCCATCAGCATAATGTCCCTGTCATCCATTTTCTCCTTCATGATATAAGCAAGGGGATCTTGAGGAGTGGAAGCATAAATGCTCGCGACCGCATCGTCAAACGGCTGCTCCTCGAAGCCCGCGACGCAGCCAAAAGGACCTGCAGAGGTCTCTTCATTGGCGTGTTCCTCGGGGGCAGCTGAAGGCTGACCAAGGAGCGAAGTTGATGTGCTCCGGCCAGGCGAGGGGGGGCGAGGGGAGTGCATGCCGAATCTGACGCATTCCGGCTGGGATGTGGTTGGTTTCTGAGTCGGTGGAATAGGAGCGGAGATGAAAGACGTGATAAAGAAGCCTGGACTTGACATGTCATGGGATTAGAGAGATTGTCTGAGAATTTTTATTTACGCGACAAAAGAACCTCAGAGAAGAGGCCGTTGAAACCAACCTGTTTGATGTTGTCAACAGGGCAGCTGCACCGCCATTGTCTGTGCTTTCATTAACCAATGTATTTTTATGACCAAATTTGCGTATACGGGGGATCTCGACTTCGTCTAGGACGTACAATCAATTTCCGGGCTTGAGAAAGAGAGGACCGTCGCACCCATTTTGGCGGCAAAGGACGACGTAGCTGGCGTTCCAGGAGGGGATATATCCCATAGTTCATCGACATCGCTCTGGTCGGAGGAGTGCAGAGAGGGTGGAGGTGGTGAGGAATATGTCGACGTCACTAGAATGTCAAGTTAGTCCTTGCTTTAGATCCATTAAAGGAAATTGAACCCACTCCACCCGCTCACGACCTCCATGAGGTGCCCGTTGATGTCACCGTCTTCACCTTCTATCAATTGCGGTGATGCTGCCTGGAGCATAGGGGCCAAGTCGGAGATGCATGCTGGGTTGCCGACACCAGTCTTCATGTCGCTTCTGACGCGTCCACGAGTAGAGCGCCCCTGCGCGTTTCGGGAAAACAGTGGTGGGGAGTCTAAACTAGGAAGGCACCGCGGAGGCGAATCATGGTTCAAGAATTCAGGCACATTAGGCGTGCCATTGAACCAATCACTTCTGGGGGGAACCGAAACTGACTGTAGGAGCGGCCGAATCCGTGCGCCAGTCGCAAAGTCAAGCTTGAGGCGAAGATCCCTGAAAAACGACGCGATTCGACTATAAATGCATTGTAAAACGATAGTGAGAATAGATGGAACGCACAAGACATCGTCGATGGGAGGTGCGGGCAAATCTTGAAAGCTCTGCACGACGACTGGGTTTAGATCAAGAAATGCCCTTAGAGCTGAGTTTGTGCGAGGGACGTATGCCCGAGAATTCGTACTACCAAGCTTCGGAGTTTCGCGCCTCGCGCGCGTTGAGAGGATAGGGGAGGATATAGGCCTACACATCATCGATAGTTTCACGTCTAACAGGCGATACACGAAAGTATGGTCAAAACATGCGTATATGCACGGAAAAGAACATACAATGGTTGTCCTCGAGCCAGCATGTCTCGGTCGGGAGATCCTGAGGATGGGGAGGAGGCGGAAAGAAGGATTTGAGATATCTAACGTGTTCTGATGGTGTAGTCCATCTCTCTTCGGGAGGGGTGAAGTCAAGGGAATGCAAGGAGCGCATGAGAACTTCGAGCGGGTCTGTAGGAAGGAGGAATGATGTCGCATCCGCCATGGGCACATATTCGAGAGCTTGAAGGAGAAGCTGGATGATTTCGGTCATCGGGAAAGCCTCAAGTAAGAACGCGGTGACACTTACTTTCTCGACGACCTTCTCGGTGAGTGCGATATGGTCCGACGTGAGGTGAGCGCGCGCGTAAGGCAGGAGGACCTCACGTATATGTCTACGCAAGCGGAGTTCGCTGGTCGTATTGATACTGAACGAGTACAGATCCATCGTGGATGTCGGTGCCACGTACCAAATTGGAGGTCTATCGGTCAACGAATTTCCACGGTCGCGGCCAAGGTCGAACGTTGCATATTCTGACCAAGTTATGCTCGGTGTCTTACTGAACTCCCCGAGAAAAAGGATCAGCGACGTCAAAGTCAAACTGCCATCCGATCAGACAATCACACTGAGATCTAGCAACAACGATCGCTGGTTCATTTCTCTACAAGTATCGACGTCAAGAACCACGCCGCAAGGTCTCGAAGCTTATTAACACTGCCTCGATCGTTTGTCTTTCATTGACGTGTTGCTGTGGGGTCGACATGCAAGAGCAAACCCGACAGTAGTAAAATCGTGCGGATGGACGGGGACGTTGAGCAGACCTTTACAAAGCATAAATGAATGGTGACCTGCAGAGAAAAAAAAAGTCGTCAGCGCATGACAAATGGGTCGAAATAGTTGAGGACAGAGGATCATCGATCAGGGAAATGGGATGTGTTGTAACCATGTAGGCGTCTACAAGACTAATCGTGTTTATGTTGCTCATCACATGCCATCTGAGGCTCGAAAGGTACACGGAATTTATGAGACCCACCTTTTGCCGTTTGCTGAAGGTTTAACTCTGCATGGTGGTCAAACGCAGGGTAGTTCCGCCAGCAGGACTGAGAAATTCGGCACTTGTTTGGTTTTATTTTTATCCGCCTGGTCGTACGATAAGATTAGTTGGATATTACGACTGCTGAAGGCACCTGAAGTTGAAGTCCAACCAGAAATCATTCCTTGAAATCACGCGCGAACGTGAATTCAATACAAGAATAAAAGTCAAGTCCGTACAATTCTAGTCTATATGCTTATGCTGTGTAGAAAGTCCAACACGAGTGTTATGAGTGCAAGACAAAGCTGCGACAAGGGTAATGTGTGAATACTTGGTATGTAGTCTAGGTTCATGCTCAGAATAAGGTACGAGGGGCCACTGTGGTAGGACGACGTTCCGGGAAAGATATGTGCTTTACCGAGGGAGAAGAGAGGTGTCGAAGGTTGCTTGGCATGCGATAATCTACATATTCGGGTGCCAAGGACTTAGTGTGCGGAGACGTGTAGAGCGTATGCGAACGCGAGAGGAGAGACGAGTCCTAGAAGAAAAAGTCCTGATGCGAGGGTCGTGAAGAGAGGGCTGAAAGAGTAATGGGTGACTGAAAATATCGAGTCAGACAGTGCTGAAAAGAGAGCATACGACATGCCTATGGCTGCGGGGGGAGATAGGGGTGGAAAATAAGTGACCTTTGTGGGGTGGAGCGGCGAGCCAGCGAGGAGGTCGTCGTGGATGGCAAGGTCAAGAAGGATCTGAAGGCCATCGAGGGTGATCGCTGGAACATCGCCTGTGGACGAAGCAGGTAAAGGGACGATCAGAACATCGTTATCGAATTCCCAGTTCCTGTGTGTTGTAGCTGGGGTGGCGGTCCAGCCGAAGGTGGAAAGCACGCGGGAGATGAGTGTGTCCAGATCTGCGTTGCTGGCAATCGGCCGATCTGCGTAAGGGAAGGAGGGATCTATAGAAGCATAGGCAGCGAGGGTGTGCTGGACGTGGGCGATGAAGTAGGCGGGTGGTTCTTTGTCGCCGACAGGAGGACGTGGGGGAAGATCGTGTTCGTGACACGGGTTGTCTACGCGATCTGTCCTGCGGGAAAGGGGAAGCGGAGGGAGACCGATAGCGGTGCAGCGACAGCCTCGGCCTGCTCGTACTACGGGCCAGTCTGCGACGTGTGGGCCGAAGACGTGGGCATAGTAGGATTTGCAGTCGTCGCAGAGGGCGGCGAGGGTGGCGGAGAGAGAAGCATGGAGCGAATCGAGGAGTGCACGGGCGATGTGCACGCGAAGGTGGGTGCGGATCAGGAGATGGAGTTCTGAAGGGAGCGGGACGGGGAACGGAAAGTGGGTGTTGTGTGCGATGGAAGGGTGTATGGCGGCGAGGATGGCGTGGGTGAGGGCCGTACGGGAGGAGCGAAGGGAGGACATGGGGAGATGGAGAGAGGGGACGGTAGTATTTAAACGGGGCTATTGCGAGGAGTGCGGCGAGGAAGAGAAGGCGATCACCATCATCATCATCACGGGAGACAGAAGGAGCGATCTCTTGTCCCTATCCCACCGCCGAAGCCAATAACCGACGCCATCGTAACCCTAACCCCAATCTAGGTTCATCTCCATCCACGATGATGTCCCGCGTGCTCTCCCGTCGCGCCCTCTCCCTGCACCTGAACCCGCCCGACGTCGCCCCGGAGTCCGCGCAGTTCGACGCCCGCGTCGCCCACCTCACACAGTACTTTGCCCGTCCACGCTTTGCCAGCATCTCCCGCCCGTACTCCCCTCGCGATGTCGCACTCAAACAGGGATCCGCACCCGTCCTCCCCCTCCCCGCATCCCTCCTGGCCGACAAGCTCTTCCGCCTGTTCCAACACGCTAGCGCCAACGATCTTCCCGTTCACACGTTGGGAGCCATCGATCCCGTCCAGATGACACAGATGGCAAGCCATCAACAGGTCCTCTATGTATCTGGCTGGGCCGCCTCCTCTCTTCTCACAACCGGCAGTAACGAAGTCGGCCCCGACTTTGGGTATGCTCCATTCCTTGCTCGCCCGCTTCTCATTCACCTCCCAGAGACTATCCGTATACCACGGTCCCCAACCAGGTTCAACGCATATTCCGCGCTCAGCAACTACACGACAGGAAGCATTACGATGAACGCATGTCTGCTTCCGAAGAAGCACGCGCAAACATGCCATACGTCGACTACCTCCGTCCCATCATCGCAGACGCTGACACCGGGTACCTTGCTTCTACTATTCCCTCCTCCACGTATCACTCACACCTTGCCAGTCACGGTGGCCCTTCTGCTGTCATGAAACTAGCAAAACTGTTTGCAGAGTCTGGCGCATCCGCAATTCATCTCGAAGACCAACTTCACGGCGGAAAAAAGTGTGGTCATCTTGCCGGAAAGGTTCTCGTACCGCCCTCCACACATGTCTCTCGACTCGTGGCTACTCGATTCGCCCTCGATATGTTGGAATGCCCTATGTTGGTAATTGCGAGAACTGACGCTGAAAGCGGGAAACTCCTCAGTTCAAGCGTAGACGCTGCAGATCACCCGTACGTCTTTTCCGTCGTGTTCTCCGTCCTAGAGTGATCGATGATCCCCGTCGTAAAAAGATTTATTCTCGGCACGACTACACCTGGACAACCCCTTGCTGAAGCGCTCGCAAGCGCTGCCAATGCAGCTGATAGTGCACGCATCGAGAAAGAGTGGGATGCCACCCATCCATTGATGACCTTCGACGAGGGTAGATCCATCTTCTGTCATATATCCACTGGTTGACATCTATTTCATCAGCCGTCAAACGCGCACTTCTAACGACCCCTTCCATATCGTCTCCCGATTCTGTTTTCGAGCACTACAAGTCTCGTGTTGCTGGCAAGTCAAACTTGGAGTCACGCAGAGTAGCCAAGGAAATTCTTGGGACCGACATATTCTGGGATTGGGATCGTACGTGTGCCTCTTTACTCTCTCATACCAAAGGGCTTACGTATAATCCGACCAGTTCCACGCACCCCTGAAGGTTACCACCGCCTCCAACCCGGTCTCGCCCCCGCCATCTCTCGTACACTCAAGTACGCGCCGTATGCTGACCTTCTTTGGCTTGAGACTTCGACTCCCGATCTGGAACTGGCGCGTTCGTTCGCCAGGGAAATAAGGGAGAAGACCGGCCAGAAGAAATGGATGGTGTATAACCTCAGCCCGAGTTTCAACTGGTTAGGCAGAGGTTTCACAAAGGACGATCTGAGAAACTTTATCTGGGAACTCGGAAAGGAAGGGTGAGTACCGTCTTCTCGCTCCAATCGACACCCTGGTCTTCGAAGTGGCGTTAATGTAGGGATTCGACTGTAGATTCGTCCTTCAGTTGATTTCACTCGCGGGTGTGCACAGCAATGCCGTCACTACTGGTACGCTTCAACCCATCCTCACTGTATATGTCCTAACACGCGCTGCAGCCGAGCTAGCGGAACGCTATAGGACTGAGGGAATGCTCGCCTACGTCGATCTCGTCCAGCGTAAAGAAAAGGAAATTGGATGTGATGTACTGACACACCAGAAGTGGTCAGGTGCCAACTACGTCGACTCGATCATCCAGACAGTTTCGGGAGGATCCTCGAGCACGTCCGCAGTAGGCAAGGACTCTACGGAACACGCATTCTAAAGAGTCCTACATGGTTATCCTGTTAAGGTAGATGTATACCATGTACCGGCCTGCTAAACACAGCGTTATTGGGACTGTGCGTCGAGAAGAAGATCGAGTCACGTCAAGCAGGCTGGTTTGTGCGGGACGCTCGACAGAAGCACGAGATGCACAAACGGATCTTGGTGCAAATCGAAGACTCTTGTTCCCATTCAGGGACTCGTAGAGGGCGCAAGTGTTCAGTTAGGGTGCATGTTCCTTTACAGCGCGTTGAGGACGACGCTCCAGAAACGAACCTTCCTAAGAGCGTTGTGGAAAAGCCGTTGGAATGGGTTCTCCGAGGACGACAGCGCAATTTGGGTGGCTCCGCACCTGGGCGGGATCATCTTCACCGTCACTCCTTGCAACTGAATTTGAAGCTCCTTCATATACGAATTTTGGCACGACCGTTGTACTCGGAATTGGGCCAAACCCCTCGGCGTCGCGCTAGTATAGAGAACGCGGTACTCCCCACAACATCGAACTCGGGGCAAGCCGAGCTGATGAATCGGGTAAAACCATGCCAGGCAAGAAAGATGCGTCTCTCGATTCTGTCCACGGATTGCAGTCATATAACGGCAACGAGATGCATCGATGAACGTGGACGACCAAAGATAACGCCAGGAACAGCTTCGTTTTGCCCAGGCTGGGACATTTGGACGTCGTGACTCAGGCCTCAGGCGACAGAGTATCGTCTTCCCGGTCTTTGGTTCGCTCTACATTAATTAGCTGCCAAAGACGACCTGTGGGTGGGAATGGAAGCTGGCGTACACAATAAGTACGTGCACAGCATGTCTGTATTTCGTACCCTCAGGGATATGCGACACCGTTGGGAACTCTGATATGTGGCACACACACATCGCATGGACTAAACCGGGAACCAGTTTACTATTCGCAAAGAGAAGAACTTCGGTCCTTGGAAAAAACCGTGTCCATCAAGCACACGACTCGACATCAGTTGGAGGCATCACCCATGTCAACGAGCTCAGGATTTTACTCCTTAAAAAATAAGGATGTTAATGATACATAATGGGCGACGTCTTTTGCAATTTCCGACGCTCCCTTTGTTCCCGATGCAACTGGCCGATAAGTGGCCTAATAGAGAATGCAGTTGATGCGCCTATGGATCGGAGAGGTGATCGCGAATCAAGAATGGCTCGCACGCAGCCGTTGGTGTCGGCCACCTTAGCATCGAAATCGATCTCCAGATCGATCGCGGTCCAAGTTCGCAATTCGTGGGAGACTAGGCATCTGTTTCTCGAGTGACTCTGAATATCTTCACCTCAAGCCCAGCGTCAACCTGATCAGGAATCTGTAATACCGGATTTCTGGTGGTATCATGAGCAACCTCTTCCGTCTTCAACACCTTTCCTGAGTTGTGAGGTCAAGTCACCAATAAGCAGTCGACAACTGCGCGGAATGAGCACACACCGATCTCATCCAGGAAATATTTCAACGTTTCTTCATTCCGCACAGTGAGTGCAATGAGCGCCATTCGAGTTGGCTCAGACGAAAGGGCAAGAGAAATGGTCTGAACGAGAGGAGGCACGAGCACGGGATCAAATACCTAGTGAAAGAAGTCAGTTCATCATCTATGCGCGAGTTCCGATATGTACGATATCTGCCCCAAGCACGATGTCTACTTCAGCTTCGTTGAAAAACGATTTCAACCGTCCCTGGCCCGACAATGAGTCCAGCCAGTCCAACGACTTGTAGTGTACGTTCGGATGAGAGGAAGATTTGTCTACGGCATATCGAGCATTCCATTCATTCCATTGGGATCTCGATAAAAGGAGAAGGCTTACTGCATGGTAACCTGACATTATTCTGACAACGCACAAGCACGGTGGAATTCGCATCACTCAAATAGATAGATGGTATCGTTGGATTGAAGGGTGGAATTGCAGCATGCTGCAAGCTTGCGACCAGAATGCCGATGAATCCGGTTCCACTCCCTAACTCGAGCACGCTGCTAGTGTTCACAAGGTCTGCCCGTCAACCCGGGCTGAGGAAACAATATGATGATCGTTCGTTCTTGTCACTCACAAGGATGTCGGATGAGGTACTGTGCCAAGACTAGGCTTGCTCTCCAGGTCCTGAGGCCCGTTGTCCCTGCTTCTATAGTAGAGCGCGACTCTAGGAGAGTGATTGTCTCATAGCAGTCCTCCATGGAATAGCCATGTGTTTCAGGAAACCACCAGTAATGTGTGATAAACGAGCTGAGTGGCGTCTCTGAACTGTAGAGATGACAAGCAGGTCAACGTTTAATCAGAATCCACCATCGAACATGATGCTTACCGCGCATTGGTTATCAGAGATAAATAATGTGCGTATATGCGCCCGTCGATCTCATCGTCCTGAGGATGAAATGAGACGACCAGCGTTCCGGTTGATTAGTGCAATACCTCATCGCTTCGAGGCAGGCTTTCAAGTCGTTCAAGTGCCCACTTCCAAAAGCTTCGTTGATATGATTTCGATGGGGGGTACTGCTTTAGATGATGGTTTAGCAGCAGCTTTCTCAGGAAAAACTCGTGCGCAAGGTTAAATGGAATGTCGGGAGGGAAGAAAAGATTTTTCACAGGTACGAGAGCCGAGTAATGGAACAGGATCGATGAAAGGAGGGACTCGGTTGTAGGAGACCGTCTATTCGCATCGCTTCCTAGAGCTTGTACCATCGAAACATATCTCCTCACCGCTTGGGTTGACTACCACCTGGAAAACCCCGGCCCTGAACGTCACGTGACTTGTCACTGAAACGACTTGACTTTGACTGTTGACTTTGACCCAAATGGTTCCAAGTTTATACCATGCATCGTCTAGGCTACTCGTCTCGACGCGTGTGCATCGTGACACACGGTTGACTTTTTCTTCATCCGCAATCGCCTTTGTCCGTAGACCTCCCCAACGATCGGTCGGAGAACGTGCCTACCCGGCGGCACTTGGCCGTCGACCCGGGGAAACGGAGGACGCGATTGAAGAAAACAAGTCTGACGGGGACGAAAGTGAGGAAGAAAAGGAGCTCGACCGCTTACTTTTCGCCGGTAGAAAAAAGGTGCACGAGTCTCAGATTCGTTCCTACAAGAATCCATATGAACACTTTCGCAAAAACGTCGCTCCTTTGTTCCGTGAATCCTCTCCTCGCAATTGGCTTGGTCGTGACGTGGTGAGGTTACTTTGGGATACATCGATGGATGTGGACTAATTACTCATAAAGCCGTTCCCTCTGAACCCGTCTTTTAAACCTCCGGTTCCTCTCTCAGATGAGCTTCGGACTCGGTTATACCGAGCCTACATGATCGACCCAAAGCTGAATAATGTCCGTGCTCTAACAGCTAGGCATAACATAAGCATTAAACGCGTCGATGCGATCCTGAGGTTAAAAGGCATGGAAGAATTATGGAAAAAGGTGCCTTTTGTTTCGCCTGGGCTTGTGTTTCACCGAGATTGATTTCCTGTGTCTTGGCGGTTCATTAGGAAGTGAGTGTCTTTCTCCGTCTCGCGCGGGGTGATGATACACATACATCATTCGCGAAATTTAAGAACTTGTGGCGCCTTACATCGTCATAAGATGTGATTAGAAAATTTCAACCCCATCTGAACTCGTCTGACGGTTTGCCTTGATTCGCCATGCTGATATATTTTGGATTCAACAGAATAAAACCCTGCAAACCGGATTCACTCAAGGGATGGAGCGCTTGCTTGGCGTGACAGAAGCAATGAAACGCAAGGAACAGGATGCTAACGAACTCCTTGAAAACAATTCTACCGGACAGGGTGATCGATCAGATTCCCATGATTACTACGACATTGAGGAGGCAGATTTACAAGATGAAATTGAAGGTAACCGCAGGGCAAGACAGCGTTACCAGAGACTCTTTTGGGAAAGTGTTGCTGAAGGCGAGGTTTGTGTTTTGAATGCGGTCTTCCTCGTGGTCGTTGACGACTGCTCTAGGAACCGGTCATGCCAACTGTTCTTGAAGCTCAACGCGGTGCTGCCTTGGCACATACGAAACATAAGGGGAAGACGACTCTCATTGAACGTGCGCCAGGCCGACCTTCCATCATGTTCGTTGATGTGGGCAATGCTTTTATCGATGAGAAGGAAAAGGAACGGCGAGAACGTGAAGGTGCCCGGAGGTCCGCGTTGAAAGCACGGAAACGGATGCGGCGGCATGGCTTACATGCTTAGCTACAGTTTTTATCAGTTACTTTCGCTGTTCACTATGTTATAGTTTTCTTATTTGCCGTCGCTTGCACGAAAGATGAGAGTGCAATGCGTATTGAACAAATAAACATCAATAAAAGGTTAGTGATAGAACGCGATCCTTGTCGATATCGCACTCGTCGAAATGCAACGGGGTCTTCCAATGGTACATGGACACTCTGGATTGCTCGTTATTATTTCTGAATTCGTTTTTCTCAGCAGCCAACCGTCGTCCTCCTTCGGGAGGGAACCGACACCTCACAGGGCATTCCACAATTGCTCTCCAATATCTCGGCGTGTCTTGCGATTTCCCAGACGCTTTCTAGCACACTCGGGCCTCGCGGGATGGACAAACTGATCGTAAACGAGCGTGGAGAGGCTCAGATCACGAACGATGGTGCGACCATCCTCAAGCTGCTCGACATCATCCATCCAGCTGCTAGAACCTTGGTCGATATCGCGCGTGCTCAAGACGCGGAAGTAGGCGATGGAACGACCAGCGTTGTCCTTCTTGCTGCGCAACTTCTTAAAGAGGTTCGTGGATACATCGAAGAGGGAGTGAGCCCCCACATTATCATGAAGGGATTCCGCAAAGCGTCACAGTTGGTAATTGTCGTGTTTATCGTGTCGTGATCGCATCTGACGTCTTAATAGGCCGCTGAACGCGTGAAAGCCATCCAGATCAGCGTTGACAAGAGCAATCCCGAGTAAGCCTGACACATCCTATCTAATCATTTGCCCAACCATTTTGCCAGACGCTTCCGCTCTCTCCTCCTCAAGTGCGCGTCAACATCGATGTCATCAAAACTCATCCATTCGGAGAAACCCTTCTTTTCAAATATAGTCGTCGATGCTGTCCAGTGTTTGGATCAAGATGACCTCGATGAATCACTCATTGGTGTCAAGAAGATTCCTGGTGGTGGCATGCAAGATTCCTTGCTGATTCGAGGTGTTGCCTTCAAGAAAACATTCACATACGCAGGTGCAGAGCAGCAACCAAAGTCTTTCAAAAATCCCCTCATCCTTAGTTTAAACGTGGAACTTGAGCTCAAGGCTGAGAAAGACAATGCCGAGGTTCGTGTGGAAGCAGTTTCAGACTACCAGGCAATAGTCGATGCCGAATGGGAAATCATCTACCGGAAACTCGAAGCCATCGGGAAGACGGGTGCAAAAGTCGTTCTGAGCAAGTTGCCGATTGGCGATCTTGCGACGCAGTGGTTCGCGGACAGAGACATCTTCTGCGCTGGCCGTGTTCCCGCTGGTGATCTTCGCAGAGTTTGTCAAGCTGTCGGTGGATCCATTCAATCGACTTGTTCAGACATCACCCGGGAACATCTTGGTATTTGCGGTTCATTCGAGGAGCGGCAGATCGGTGGTGAACGATACAACGTCTTCGAAGAGTGCCCAAAGGCAAAGACTTGTACTCTGATCCTTCGTGGCGGCGCGGAACAGTTCATTGAAGAGGTTGAACGTAGTCTCCACGATGCCATTATGGTAGTCAAACGGGCCATTCAGAATGGTGATGTGGTTGCTGGTGGGGGTGCTGTGGAGGTAATGTGTCATATATTCTTCTTTTCAAGACTGACACCAAATGACTTCCAGATGGATGTCTCTGCGAATATCCGAAAACATGCACTCTCGATTCCAGGAAAGCAACAACTAATCATGACTGCTTTCGCAAAAGCGCTGGAGATCATTCCTCGCCAAATCTGTGATAATGCCGGACTCGACTCCACGGATATTCTAAATAAGCTGCGGATGAGACATGCTGCCGGTGACAAATGGTGTGGGGTTGATGTTGACGGCGTTGAGGGCGTAAGGGACAACATGGAAGCATTCGTATGGGAACCCTCGTTGGTGAAGCTGAACGCTATCAGCAGTGCCACTGAGGCAGCTTGCTTGATTCTCAGCGTTGACGAGACGGTGCGAAATCCACAAAGCGAAGCAGTACGTTGGCTATTTTGACACATGGCAACTGAACTGACGCGATCCCTGACGCAGCAAAATTCCGGACCCCGTGCTCCACCTGGCACAGCTCAACGGGCACTCCGAGGTAGGGGTAGAGGCATACCTAGACGGTAACGAGACATAACTTTCAGAGATGACCTGAGAGATATGAAAATGGCGTACCGTTAATACACATCCCCATGCCTTCAGTCGCTTGGCACGTGAACTAGAAAATATGTCCAGCAATGACGATCGTCAATTCATTTCCATCGTTTGTCAAGGCCACAATCCGTAAGGCGCTGTCCACATCAATCCGATGGAAACGAGGTTTCTGGTGATCAGAAAACGGATATGTGTGGACAACTCACATGCACAGCATGTAAGTCTGTACGTGCGGTTCTCGTGGGGAATCTGGTGCACATTGCTTCCCCGGTCTCGTAGCACCGCCAGAACAGAACCTAAGGTTAGGACATGCCTCGGGCCGCTGGCGATCTGTGGCTCTAGAAGATCCTCGACCGGGAAGACAGTTCAATCTTCCCGAGGCGAGACCGAATTGACGTTGTTTACAAGGTACAGGTCGTCGCAGGGTGCGATAGGCTCCTTCATGGTCACCAGACTAGTAGGTGCGGCCGGGGGGGTCTTCCTCTCGACGGTCGGTGGGAGATAGTCGTAGCTTCTTCGACCGCATCACCAACAAGCTCTCTCGCTTTAGTCACCGCCGAATTTCTGCGGGGACATCGGTGCTCTCAGATGTCGGTGTTCTTCTGACCGTGACATACCTCCGGATCCCCGTTTCGCCGGACCGGGTTCGCTATACTATCTCTTCATAGGGAACTCTACAGACGGCTCTGAAATTAATGTTCGCTTAGATGAAAATATGATCTAAGAACATATTGGCAGGACCGGAAATGGGGAACGCTGAACGGGGAAAACTGGGAAACCATAAGGTATATTAATATCAAGATCCAGTGTCTCGCTACGACGGCAAATGTTGTTCGACATAAAACAAGTACAAGTACAATAAGCTCATCTGTCGATGAGATCGACATCAAGTATGATTCTTGGTGGCTCCGCAAAAGCGACAGGACCAGAATTCATGGGGTATCTCCGTTTCTCCACATGTCGCACATGCCCACCCGACCGAAGCGTCGACCGGTCGCACCGTCAGGCATGCCTCACACTGTAAAACCAAGTCTCTATTGACCAAGGTGCAAACGGGGCAAGTCCACTGTCCATCAGGAGAGGGTCCGGGTTTCAGAGTGTTTTTTCGAGACGACCCTGAGGCAGGCTGTGACCGCGCAGAGCCTGGATTTGAACCTGAGGGGTCGCCCAAAGAAAGTGGCACCGATCCACAAATTGACTCATCTCGCTTTCTACGTTCAGCAGCCTGTTGAGAAGTCGCCGTAAGGACACTGCAAAACTGTGCAAAAAAAAGAAAGGACAAAGCTTACGCGAGCCACGAGTTCGCGGGGGCTTAACTTTGTAAGTAGGCCGGACCAGCCACCAAGCCGCGTGCCGCCTCCTTGAGTTATTGCCTCTTGCTGCCGTCGCCTCTCTGCAGCTTCGAGTGCTCGAAGTTTCCCGAGATACGGGGGGAGATTGTGGGATAGGCCTTCACCTAATCTGTAACCTGGAGAGTAGAAGCCCTCGCCGGCATAGCCGGAGCGCTGCAGTGCGTCGTACTCGTTATCCAATTCAGCGAGGAACCTGTAGAAATTATCATCATGGGGTCCATGCACGTTGTGTGTGAGCTGAGGAGATCTTATGGTCAATGGACTATCTGCAGAAGTGTGTGGGAGAGTTCACCTCGTGTAACATCGTTCGCACCACTGCATCCTCCTCTAGAAAGCTATCGGTAGCCCAGGCTGGCCGTAGCCTCAGAAGAATCTGCTCGCCACCGTTTACGTCTGAAATGGGGATGACTTAGTATGCAAAATCGTGGTTGAAACTTGCCGCTCACTCAGTCCTGCGATATTCACCCTTGAGTATATCCTGCAAGATAGTGTCGTGCGTCATGGAAGCTTGTACTCACCGAGTAGATTTGGAACTTCGGGAAAGAACTCGGCGAGAGTAGGGAGGACCCAACCGTGCTTTCGCATAATGGGCTTGACCAGTGAGGCCACGCGTTGCAATATGGCCAAGGCACGGTCGGCCATGGGCATGTCTTTGAGATGCGTAAAAGACAAGACGAACGTCTGGGACATGTTGAGGAGAAGCTTAGACCCTCCGGTTCAGATGGCGGGGTATCGGCGAGACTCTGCCCTGGGTATAGCAGACGCCCGCAACCTTGATTGCTGTGGGCAAAGCGCTGCATTAATGGAGGACGTGGGTTGTCTGACCAAGCCCCTGATGTGACTTAGTCAGCATGTGAACAGCATTCAATTTTGTCTTGCAACACCGCGACATCTAGTGTTGTCGAGTTAAGCCTGTCGAATCGCTCTTGACAACCGCTCGCCATTTTTAAGCGGCAGGTGACACCTGTCCAGCTTGGCCAATTCATCTCTCTCCTGTCCTGCGTTTGGGCTGAGCACCGCCGCTGATATGGGAACTCGTGGTATCCACCCCGATATACCCGGTCCCGAGTTCCGTACCTCTGGTTGCTGACCGGGACCTCTTACAATAAGCCCAATCCCCCCGACACTGCACCTTCCGTTTCCGTTCAAGGTAGGCTGTATTTTCGAAGGAAACGCCACTGGTATCAGTTGCCATCTCCTGTACGACCATGGTAAGTCACCCTAGTGACGTTCGGTCGAGACTTCCGGCCGTTCTTTTGCCATAGCTCTTGCTCTTGGTCGCGAGGTGAGCGCCCTTGAGCCTTTGCTGATACCCGATTTAGGTAGAACTTGTATGAGTGAACCAATTACCAGCACGCATGAATACTTGTTATTGGCAGATGAAACCACCGCCTCTTATGATGGTATTGCACGTGATACTAAAGTAACTCTGCAAAGTCCAAAACTGATATTCTCCTTAGGAACGATACGTGGGGAATGTCGTTCTCATGTATGTTGTTGCGTTTGAATCTTACGGTCGTATTTGAGGTCATACGTTGTGCGGAACTGGCCTGTATCGTAAGTATTGTTGCTTTCATCGTCATCGTGGTCATTGATTCCTGGAACAGTATGCTTTTTGGTGTCCAAGTGAGAAGAGATGCGCGTCCTTGTTTTGTTGGAGCACAATATCTTCTCTCGATTAAGTGTACGTATCCAGCATTTTCTTTAGGTTGATTGTCGGTGTAGGTATACAGCTCTTCTAGTTTCGGTATGAGGAGCACTTGTATATTCGCGGGCAACACAAGGTCCTTGATTTCCCACCTGACTTATGGGTACTGATCATTTCCCCACAGCAACGACGTAGCTTCGCATATACGGCACGTACAGGCGGTCCAGACAAACCTCGGTCTTGTTGCTCTCGTTTTGTGAGATTGTCGAGATTGCGTTGATGGTCTGGCAAGCAATCGAGACCAACAGTCCTCTCGAAGGTCCACCAAAGCCTTCTTGCAGGCTGACGCCCGGACGCACAGCGATCACCAAGTCGCATCCGGAGAGCATTTCTGTACGTTCTCTAGTATCAATGACAACTTTTGTGTATATCTTCATCCCATCCCATCGTTTCGAAACTTTTTCTTTCTCTTTCCCGCACACGCGTTCGTCGGGAACATGAAGCGCAATAGAAAGGCCAGCGATGAAAAAGTCGTTGAGGGTTAACTCGCCCATGCGCATCTTGACCCGCGACAGTTTGCTACTTCTTCGCGCAAGCGCTCGCACGTACATCGCAGCAGCCCGTGGACGGCGACCGAGTCACGTCAACCATATGGATGATGCAGAAGCCTCGTCGCTGCGCCGTCGTCGCGGATCTATGGCAGGATGTCACTGTACGCCACATCCTTTTGACTCGCACACGCGCTGTCGTGCTGATGCTTCGTTTTCTTTTCGTCTTTCGTCAGGAGTTGTACGCGAATATATGCATCCCGTTTGTCATGTTCCTCAAAGCGATCGCCAGTACGAGACTTATCGTGAGTGTTGTACGCACCCGGACGACGACGTCGTCTGAGGCAGATGCAACTCCCTGCATTGCAAGGGAGATGACATACGGATAGATTCCACGCATACATCCGTGCGATGCCAACTCGAAACGGTCGCCGCCACAACCGATGAGATTAAATGTGTAGAATGGTTGTGGTCATTAGGCTGTTTGCAGGAATGTAAAAATACAGATGAGCATTCGTGCTCAAAACAGGCTATTACGTCGCAACCAACGCATGTGATACAGATGCAGGGAATGAGGATACGAAAAGAATCTAGGACGTGCTCAGGAATTAGAAGGAAAGTGAGTTCCGCTAAGTGAAATTAATACAACATTGATCGAATGAATGGATGGATGGTGATGACGAGTGCAATGAAGACGACAGATACAATAAAGAGTGTGGGGAGCCTGTCTGACAGGACGGACATATTAGC
The DNA here is from genome assembly GCA_038089995.1 of Tylopilus balloui. Lineage (NCBI taxonomy): Eukaryota > Fungi > Basidiomycota > Agaricomycetes > Boletales > Boletaceae > Tylopilus > Tylopilus balloui. Next base: position 78,139 of record JBBPLW010000008.1, on the reverse strand, counting down.
ATGAGAAGAATGCGCAAAGACGGATAGCAGTAAGCAAAACCAAAACAATCATACAGGGACAGATGATTTAGCAGTCACGAAACGTGAATTTCTTCGTCGAGCTTTGTGGCACTGTATACCTTGATAGAACGCACAAGATCGAGCTTTTCGCGTGGGTACAGAGGGTCAGGCGGAGCGATGATGCTTCCAGAGCCCGCGAGAGGACGGTGGGGTAACTCATGTGAGCTGCGGAACGTACTCGATCGAGGTGTCGTCGCCACTGGGATGGAAATTTCACCTTCAAGGTACGAATCAAGGCAATCTGAGGGCCAATGAAACCGTTTCCGACGGAAACTGTCAAGATATCAATGCCCCTGATCATAATCAACGTGTCATGTCCACGCACCTCTCATAATCCCATATGAGATCGTCAAGCATTTGCTGGTCAAACGACAGGTGTTGTTCTCGAGCGACATCTTGTAAATATTCCGTGAGCGCAGCTTTACTCCCGATGAGCGAATGTAAATGTTTGCATGCGTGCATCTCTAGCTCGAAAGGGGGTATAGGGATGAACGTGGCAGGCCATAAAATGAGACCAGGAGACTGGGTAGCGCGGGGGGATGGTTGTGGTGTGGGCTTGATTCCGAGACGGCCAGCAGCTTTTGCGCTAATCGTATCAGGAACCATGGAAATGCCCGAAAAACTGTCTCCACTAGAACGGTCGCCTTTCGCTTGCTGCTTCTTTTCCTTTTCCTTGTGATGGTCCCAGTCGACACTCGCCATCCATTTAGAAAAGTCCTTCCCGGCTTTCTTGAAAACTGCGCTGCCCTGTGTCTCCGAGCTTCCGATAGAATCATCATCCGAGTCTTGGCTTAAGGCTGGCGCCAGGTAGAGGTTAAATTCGTGAAGTCTGCATTGGTTGTACCGCCCGAAAACCTCGTCGATGACATTTTCAATGAACTTGCTTGGCCGTGGATGTACGGAAAATTTGAGGGACAGCATGTCTTCAAAAATCTTCTCTAGTGACTTGGAATTCTCTACGTTTCGATTCCACTCAGCGACCGGATCGTAGGCAAGCTGAGGGAGAAAATCGTCCTCCAGAAGGGAGGAGAAACGGCTTCTAGCGCTCACAAAATCATCGTCGTCGTCGGTGTCATCGCCATCTGGCTGTTCGGAGCTTGTGTCTTCTCCGATCCGGTCATCATCGAATGAAGAGGATGACGGCCGCGAGCGAGGAATTTCGTGGGAATTCGCCGATGGCTGTGGAGGGCGCTTGGTGTAGGGGAAGAACATATAATCATCGATTAGTTCGAGGTGTCCACCCTTTGCCAGAACTCTCCTGGCTTCTAACATGACATGCTCCCATCGGTCTTGGGGAATACATTGAGATAGGTTGGCCATTCTCACAAGATCAAACGTGTTCTTCGGAAAAGGGAGTTTATATTTAACGCTGAGGTGAATTCATAAGCATAGAAGTCATCCAGCAAGCGGGAGCACTCACAAATTGCCCTGTTTCCATTGTACGTTGCTGGGTGCTTCGACACCACCGCGCAAACGAACGGGATCAAGAAGGTCAAGGCCAATGACCAGGGAAGATGGCCAGAATTCCGCAGCCTCGACTGCCCACCCACCAGGCCCACAACCAAGGTCTAAAATGGTCTTTGGCTGAGCGTGTGTGAAATCATGGAAGGACGGCGAGTGGTTGTGATTGAGACGTCGCAAAAGGATTTCCGAGAACTTGTCGCTAAACGAGAGTAAGACCGCCAGAAGACGAGTAATTAAGGAAGGGTGACACACTTGTCCAAAAGAGTCCTGTCATATGCCAGCATGTACGGTGCGTCGTCGTGTGAGAAGGGATGATGCTTCATTCCTCGTCGTACAACGAAGCGATCCTGTCCTTCGAAGTCTTTTGTGGAGGGTTCACGCGGCTTCGAACGTGGAGGGGGAGCTGGTTGTAATTGGGGAACCGGGTCGCTTGGCAAGATACCAAGTACGGAGGGGTCGAGGTCCGGTGGCGAGTGAGAGGTCATGGACTTTTTCTTCTTGCGCAGTAGATTCCTGATGACGCCATCACGTTTCGGAGACGCATGGGTCGCATCTGTAGCGTTGTTGATGGGAAAGAGAGGAGAGCGCAAGTTTACACCGGATGGCTTTCTGCTGCAGGATTTGGGCGGAGAACCCTTGGCCATCAAGCTAAAGTACCCGGAGTCAAAACTGACCAAAGAATGAGGGCGACGGCAGAGATCGTCGCTGTACTGCGGAACGGAGGAGTCGTGATAGAGAACGAACGAGGAGCGCGGAGTGGAATGGGAGCTGTCGGATGGAGATTTGTCGTCGTCGTCGTCGTCGTCGTCGTCAGCCGAGAGGTGGAGACAGGGAGCCGGCACTGAAAGGTGTGACATGGTGCCAAAGCGATGACGGAGAGCACGCCAAGGTTCTTTGTGGGGTGGGAGACAAAGGGACGAGGAGGGGACAACACGAGGGGTGTGTAGCGTGGACGTGCTTTATTTAGGGGGAGGTAACGGGAGTAGCAGGGAGTACCGCATCCTGATACTACTAATAGGCATCGGAAAGGTCGGTCAGATATCGATTTATCTCCGGGCGTGGCATATTGATCGCAACAATCTCGCTCTCGATTGCAAGGGACGTCCACGTAAATTCCGACCAATAAACAAGCTCGAGTTAGCCTCACCCAAGACACGAAATGCGACACGATACGCACCCGGTGACCGTCTGCCGCATGCCCAAGCGAAATAAAGCCATCCCCATACGAGGAAGGTCCCACAGTCTGGACAGGAACAAAGGCTGGGACAAAGCACCGGCAACGAAAGCGGCCCTTTCAGGAATGAGCGCTCGGGCACCCTCACGACATGCTGCCGTTCAACGTTCGGCCTCGACCAGGGCACCGCACCAAGGCAGTACCCCCCTCCATCGAGTCTGATCAGAGTTGCCTAAACAAACGAACCCGGATGTCGCCATCGCAGGTGCCCCAAGCATCCCATCCCAGCTCAGTTCGCCGATCTGTTTCAAGTGTCCAACTCTGATCCTGCTCCTACCGTCACTCTCGTTTGATTTGCACACACAGCTGGGCGACCAGCTGTCCATGTCACCCCGCCAGGCACTTTGGGTCACGACCACCCCCAATCAATTAATCACCATCGACCGGTAGACTTCGAAGCCCGAGTGACAACGAAAATACCACCTCGTGTAAGATCAGGGCACCAGTAGTCAGCCATCGACACGGATATGTACCCGTTCAAGTTTGATTGGCGAGATCGACGACACATTGTAAGAACTGCAAGCATATATCCAACCGGCGTGGAAACGACCTCTGAAGACGTCTGAGCGAACAAGAAGGCCTCAGTCCTCATCTTTCCGTGGCGGTGGACCACAAGGTTGAAGCATCCGCTAGACCGAGTACGTTAGCACATAGAACGGAAAACTTGGTTGGTTATACCTCTGTCATCTCAAACTTTACCCTTCCTAAAGCTTCCCCATCCGCAATAGCAAGATAAGACGTTAACGGAGGGTGGCCGACGATGGACGAGAGCGTGTCCCGGTGTTGGTGCATTACCCAGTCGCTGCGGAAGCGCACATGAGCCATATGTCCACCGTAACTAGCGTGGGACACACTATTTAGTCAAATCAGCATGACCTTGGAGATTGCGCATCTGTCAGAAAAGTGGTTCAAGAGAGGTCGATACACTCACCTGTCCCAGTGTATCTGGCATGCACTAGTATGCAATGTCAGCTCGATGCCTCTCTAGAATATCTCAAAGCCCACAGTGTTCCAGCTGCGTATTCGCAGTATATCTCAACTCGGAAGACTGAGTTGAAGCATGTCAGAGAGCGAACGAATCGACAAAAGTGTGGACCTCACCATCGTGGCGTTTGCCAACAACGCAGCGTAGCACCGCTCGCCAAGCGAGCTTGGTCACGTGGATCCATACCTCCACGTAAGTCGTCAGATCAGCCAGGGCTGCCTTCGAGCGACGCGTCATGTCGACGGACACCACCAAAATCAGCTCCAAACTCGCCAAGCTCGACAGATCCCTCGACCAGCTCGAATCCCAACTCGAACCGCTCTTTGCCCAATCGCTCCCCGAAACCTTGCTCGCGCTCGACACCCTCCAGCAGGCGCAACTCCAGGTCGTCATACCCTATGTCGTGTACGACCTCGTCTTTGGTGCGATCTCTCGCGCGGCGTGTTTCAATTTACGCCTCCAGACGCTCATGTCCCTTTGCTCGCCCATAGTGTATCTGAAAAGTCGCGGCATAGATCCCAAGACGCACCGCGTCGTCGCTGAACTTGTTCGTATCCCCTCCGATCCACGGCTCACCCATATCAGTCAACGGGCTTCACATCTCTAGGAACGCGTCCGTCAATACTTTGACAAGATCAAACACGCGGAAGAGTCCAGTAAAAAACGTATGCTCCCGATACGTTTTCGTCCGCCGTCCATCTCTGACCAACGCACGACAGGAAAGCTGGAGATAGACAAGGCAGCCGCAAACCGATTCATCAAACACGCCATTGCTCAGGCTAAGAATGCAGAATTGATCGACGAGGACGAGCCGTCGGGCGCTGCGACAGCGGCGAGCTCCAGCCTCAATCACGAGCGCGTCCCAGCAAAGGTCACAAGCAAGATGGTGGCACGAGCAGAGTACGAAAAGGAACTCGAGGAGATGGGCAGCGAGGAAGAAGACAACCTCGAAGTTTTTGATGAAGTGATGGGTGTCGAAGAAGAGGCGATGGATACTGCAGATGGCCCATCTGAAGAGACGGGAATCACGGGACTGGACAAAGGTAAGGGACGAGCATCAGAGATGGAACAGTCCATGAACGAGGAAGCTCCTCCATCAAGGCGTAAAAGGTCCCGCGTAGACACCTTTGCTGGTGAGCCGTCTTACACCTTGTCAGAGCATCAACCGAATTTTGACGATATACGATAGGGAATAAAAATTTGTCGGCCTTAGAGTCGATATCCAAGACAAGAGACGACAGCAAGAAGACAAATCTTTCCACGTCAGTCCAGTCATCTGTTGACACCTCTTCGCGAGGAGATTCTGTCTCGACATCAGAAGATCGAGAAGCGAGAAAAGCGGCGAGAAAAGCAAGGCGTAAATCAAAAAAGCCATGAAACTTGACTCTCGTAGGATGCTTGGTTCTTACCTGCTACACGTTTACGTATTAATTTCTGCGAAATATACAGACGGTACATCATCCTATCCTACTGGCTTGCAGTGCGTAAGTTTAGAACAGTCAGTAGACACAGAACAAGATGAAAATACTAAACCATACAGTCCGGGAAAAAAATACACATTTCGATCTTCATCACATCACCACACACCCGTAGCGTTCATCGTCTTCGCCGGGCGTGTTATTTCCTGAAGACGACCTGCTATTTGATGTCCACCACCTCATCCTCCCAGGCAACTTCGCTCCATCCTCGGACTCGCTCACCTGTTCCGACACACTCAGTGATTTCTTATTTGCTTTCTTCTTGCGTTCCCTCACATGCCGCACCGCGTCGACTGTCTGCCAGCTGTAAAACGACTTGATCACCACCCTCTTCTCGTCACACTCGTCCTGTCCGACCTTGAGATTCTCGCCGTCCCTCCCATCCAAATAACCGAGCTTCCTCGCCTCCCACGAGCGCCACCCCCTGCGAGGACGCGTGTTTGCCACCACGTCCTTGACAGCGCGTTCCCCGACCGAGCGACAATCCACGACGACCAGCCCTGCGTCGTTGATACCCCGTTCGCAGACCCGGCGAACGAAATCTTTGAGCACCATCCCAGATATAGACGTGCTGTCAGCCTCCAGAACCCGTAGTTTTGGACAGCCGAGAATAAGCGCTCTGAACGCATCGTTGGTCAAATTGGTCGCACACGACACAGTCAGGTGCTCCAGTGCATGACCGGGTTGCGGTGGTTTTGTTGCGTCGGACGGGCTCGAACCCCTTGCCTCTAAGGGAGGTTCCGGAGTGAGCGCTTCAAGGACGGCATCCGTGATGTCGGACGCATCTTCCAAGTCGAGCTTCCGAATGAACGGCGTGGTGCCAAGGAGGTGTACAAGGCCACTGTCCTTGAGCGTTTGCCCTATTCCCGCAAGTTCGAGAAGTTCGAGACGAGGGACCGAATAAGCGAGGTTCGAGCATGCGATGTCCGTGAGCAAGGTGCAGCTGGAGAGCGAAAGATGCCTGAGGGCGGTCACCCGTCGCCTGTATCGACACGAATCCCTTGGATCCTTCCCTGCTTCCCGAGGCGTCAACGAAACGGTCTCCCCGAAAACTTCTCCGTCTTCTGCGCAGGACACGAATGCCTCCAAAGCGGAGTTGTGCAGGCCACGACAGTAGCTCAGATCAAGGACTTCGAGATAAGGCGCAGCTTTCCCCAACGTCTCCAGCGTGTCGTCGTCGACCATTTGAAGCCCACACAACCACAGTTCCTTTAATACGAGGCGAGCCTCTCGTGCCATCACTGCTGCCCCGAACGCACAAACACCGCTCCCATCAATGTTTGCGCATCGGCTCATATTCAGCGACGTAAGATGCGAGCACAGCGCAAGGACGTCAAATGTAGCGTTCGTGACCGCTTGTAGCCCCTTTACATTTAAGCTACGGAGAAACGGCGATCGGATGAGAAGACTATGGAGGGTCTGCGTCGTTAGCGCAATACAGCCTTGCAAGGTGATCGCAGTTAGCTGCGTATACGTGAAGTTCATGACAGGCGCGGAGCGCACGCAAAGGCCACTAGCCATATCCACCAACGCTGTCGGTGAAAGGTACGCGTGTCCCGATAGGTCGAGGTTCTTTATGAATGGACCTGAGAGTTCGACGAGAGAAGCAAGGAAGCTGGAAGACGTAGTAGGGAAGGGTCGCAGATCGACGTTCTGCCAGAGCTGGCCGTCATAAACCAGAGTGAGCCATAACTTTGATACCTGACCTCACAATTGATTCAATAGATCCATAGGACAAGAATCGACTGCACCCACCCTGCTCAATTTGACAAGTTCTCGCATCGCACGATTTCGTCCAACCCAGCGATTTTTGGAGGAAGACGCTACGAGAACCGACCACTTTCCGCTGTTCTTCGATTGTTTGTGATCCGCTTCGTGGAGCGAGATTAATGCAGAGAACACACGCAGCCGAAGTTCCCTTGGTAACATCTCATCGAACAAATCTCGGGTATGGAGCGGCAGAGGGACGATATTCCCCAAGTCTGATTGAGGAACGGCATCGAATGCAGACCTGGGAAACGGTGACGAGTAGGAACGACGGCTTCCCCTTGAACCCACACCCCCTCCCGAGCGATGGTTGTCGGGATACCAGACGGCGGCCACGTCCAGCGTGGTTACAGGTGCGACCTGTGTATCCACACCAGCCCGCGGTGACGATGCTCGGGTAGTGTCCCTGGTTTGCCACGGGAAGAGACAGTTTCCAGTGTCAATGGACATCAAATCATTTCCCAGGGGGCCGGCAGGGTCGTCTGTTGGTCCTGTCACGGAAGGCCCTGCAAGGTCCGCCTTGTTTCTGGAAAGCAACCTACGCGCTAGGTTGACTGGTGCCTTGGAAGACGCCGCAAGCTTGATTTTGATTCTGGACATGGATGGCGTATTGGAATGGACGGACATGTTCGAGAGGGACCTCGTTCGAGAGGGGGCTTTGGTGAGGGTGTGAGGGTCGTCTGCCTGTATAATGGTTACGAAGGCGTTACTCTCTGTCGAATCAGAGGGTGAATGACTTGACGAGTCTGTAGTGCGGAGAGAGGGGCAGGTGGACCGACACGAGGACGGGCCTGGTGGAGACGACCAGTCGTCGATGTTGTATCCCAAACCAGAAGGCGAGAGCGAGAGGGGAGGCAACGTGGGTGGGTGCTCCTCTGCTTTACCTTTGTCGGTCAATGAGGCAGAGGCGTCATCTTGATAGGCGGCATCAGATGGAATGGAAGGGCCGGGTAGATTAGATAGGGTATGATCGCGTTCCGATGGAGAGTCGCACAAGGGGTGGAGAGGTGGGGATACGATCAAGAATGAAAGAGGTGGAGAAACTAGGTCGGGTGGGCTGGAAGTCTGTATGGCATCGAGAGTAGCAGGTGTACCTGCGCGGGAGAGGGAGAGAGGGGGGTGCCGTGCTGGATCCGGATGTGCCGGGTGGGGCATGGACGAATGGGCTGAGGGTGTCGAGGGCGAGGATGGGGCCGGGATGGGAGGCTTTAACGCATCGTCAGGCTCGTCGTCGCGCTTCATGGGCAAAAGGGTACAGAAAGAGATGTGAGATAAGATGTGGGCTAAGGCAGAGTGGAGATATCGATGGGAGCTCGTCGCTTGAGCAAGCTGGAAAGAGACGGCTCAAGCACTCAGGGGTCTCAGCCCCATTTCAGTCATCGTCACGCCGACTTTCCTCCTCCTCATCCACCCGACAGTCATCGATATTCACAGCAGCATGAGATCGCCATTCTCGACTAGAACGTGTATAGCTAGACAAAAACGTTTTGAAACGAAGCATGCGTGCAGCACGAACAAGCCCAGAGCAGACAACCCAGACAGCAAAACGTTATTGCACCAGAATCGAAACCTTTATCAATAAAGATACGAGTCCATCGAATGGCGTGTATGCACCTTGCCAAACCGGGCACGAGATGAAGAACCCCAAAGTTCGACAACAATGATGAAAGCGAACGAATCGGGGAAGATGGGGTCGATCAAGCAGTGGTCGCTCTGGGATTCTCCTTTGCCTTCTTCCAGTTGGAAGTTGCAAGCTTGAATCTACTTAGGGATAAGGGCCGAGTCATATGCAAACGGGAACAAACTCGCTCACCTCTCTTGATGAGGCATGTCGGGGTCAGTCTCCTTCAGCCGTGCCATTTCGGATTGCATGAATTTGTTAAAGGCACTGAGCTTCTTCCGTCCACCCCCCGCCGACGACTCTGCAGACAGGTTGGGTCACGACCAGCAATAACAGTAATGAGCGTAACAGAGACGAACTGGTTTTCTTTGGGGGCTTCTCAGATGCTGTCTTTCCTTCTGTCGCGCGTGGAGGCATGGCTGCGTATGGATGTAAGGGGGACTACTGAATTGCGTGGAACCGAAAAGAGTTGAACCCTGGCGCGCACAGACCAGCGAACAGGGGCGCGGTGCCAGAGCGTTAACGGTTGAACAAAATGAGCGGGTGAACGTACGAACCTTTTTGTGACGAGGTGTCTAAAGAGGATGGAGAGTTGGACCAAGTGTGGTTGTCTGTGGAAGGGTGGAAAGGTTCATGTTGGGTTGCGTTGACCGGACCTTATACGACACTCAAGTTCAAAGTTTGACGCGGCTCTAAGAAAGAGGACCCCGGACACTCCTTATAAATCAATCCTAAAGTCGGCACCCCCATCCCAGTCACACAATATGCCTAGTACAGCATCAGACGCTTTGCTTTCCAGACCCTCTGCTCCCTTCGTTGGCTATGCTCTCTATCAAGCTAGCACCGCTCACAATGCCAGTAGTAGCGATCAAGAATTTCCGACCTGCACTCATCAGTGCGCGTCTCAGATCTGTAGAACGCAGTCCATACCTTTGTTTTGCCGACTGACCCATCTCAGAGCTGCGATTTCAGTATACGTACATCCACCAAGGAAAAATACAACCGTAGTAGTCGTTTGCTCATGAGGTCGAACTGGAAACCATGCGAATCATCAGGTGATAGCAACAACCCAGAATGGCTACACTCACGAAGCGCAGAAACAGACGGGGTCTCTGATCCTGTTCCGTTAGGCATCTTTTGCACGATATCAAACGTTCTTCCCGGAATGGTAGATAGCACATCCTCAAAACCTTTCCAACCGACAATAGGGTGCGCAAAGAGTTTCTTGGAGGTGGAACCTTTCCCTTTGCCGTCCCGATCATCTGCACTGGCCTTCTCCGCAGGATTACTCATGACACCGCTCTTCTGCGCGACACATTGGACCAACCGAACGCTGATTGGCGCATAGCCGGAGTATACATAACTGATATCATTCTCAAGCTCTTCCAGAGCCTCCGGATTGTCGTCGATCAAGAGACGCAGGGATTTGCGCACAGACGTAAATAGCAGCTTACTCGTTGCAGGCGTAGATGCAGGAGGTGGGTTTTGCAAGAGCACGGCAAGGGGAGACGCCGACAAGGAGAGTAAAAGGGGCAACAGATGGTATCCGTAAGCCTTTGGTAAGAGATAATTTTTTTTAGCAAACAAAGAGAGAAAAGCAAGCACCAGTCCTTGCCTGGAGGAACTCTTTTTTCACACTTTCCAACAAGCGGGTCTTAATACCGCCTGTGGTTATACTCGCAAGACACAGGAGCCTGGCGACGGTTTGCATATCCGCCCCCTGAGCAATCATCTCCTCGATAGCGTTGATCTGCGCCGTCGTCTCGTACGAAGCGATCAGATCTTTGTGAATCAGGAAGTCAGCAATATGCACTGCTCTGATCAAATCACTTACTTTGCTGAACTTCCAAAGACTTGTTGAATAGGTCTGTGCGTGTATGGGGGACCAACATCTCCGACAGGCCAGTATCTGATACCAACATTGAAAAAGATAGCGACACAAATCATTAGACCGCTTACGCAGTCTTAAAGCCTCGTGTTCTGTTTTCAGTCCATCCAGTTTACCAACAAAATCACGGAGTTGCGCCACTGTCTTGGCCTGTAAGCGAGCCTGTGGGGCGCATAAGAGACTATTCGCAATCTCAGGCTTGTCCCACTCACTTTGTAGTCCTCGTCAATCCGATGCGCGACACGGTTCAGTCGTTTACCAATAGAGGAGAAATTCGAGTCTCGTAATTCCGCAAACAGAGGGTCCGTCGCCGCAGACAGTAGGTGTTTCTTTGTCTTTTCATTCGCGACAGATGTGATGCTGGGAGATGGCTGTGACGTGCTTGAACTCGCCGGACCTGGAGCGGATGGCGGGTTCAAGAGGTTCAAAGGAAGTTCAACCTGAGCTAGGAAAAGATGAGAAGGAAGGGCCACCTGGCTATGAGCGCGCAATTGCTCACAGTTCCTAATGCCAATTAACTCATCAATGAGACCCTGGTATGTCAGTTGGGTCAATAACGGAGTAATCATATCAACATGTCGATCCAAGATGATCAGGCAGTCAAACGGAGGCGGAGGATTCAGTGGGTCAGCGGGCGCTACGGGCTGCTCGGGAAGAGGTTTGGTTAAGAGTGTAGCAAGTTTCTGCCTCCAAAATGAGTCAGGTGAACGTGGGTCAAATTATCCACGCCATTACCGCAGCATAGTCTCCCTTTCCAATAATACGGGGAAACCGGCTGAATGTATGCTGTAGCGCATTCAAGGCTAAGGCTGAATTGTATATGATAGTCTCTTCGCCGTCCTGTGGTGAAGATTGAAACGGAATCCTGCGCAATAGGTCAGATAAGATATACCTACCACCCATAGTTCCTTAAATGCGCTGTCGTATTCGAGTGAAATGACATCTTCCTCGACAGGTATGAACTGTAGGTTGTATGATGAGATTGTCAGGTCACCAAGAACACCCTCCTCCTCCAGTATCCGAGAGACGAGTGTTGAAGTCCGGGGAACGAGGAAGAGCGTGTATCTATACTTGTGAGACTCCTTGGAGGACTTCTTGATTTGGTCTGACATATTATTGGTAGAGGTGGTGTATAGAAGCGGACATCACTGACCCGCGATTATTTTCACGTACTTGATGAGGGGTCTGCAAAGGTAAATCACATTCGTGGTAGTCGACGTCAGAGGGCCGGGTTCGAGCCAGAACATTTTGTCGACACCATGATTCTGTGGCCAGATTAGAACTGACAGGATATGCGCTCCATACCAGAAACACCTTCAAGAGAGCGACTTCCGTGACGAGCCCTAGGGGTCCGACAAGAGTTGAATCGAGCACAAGCGTCTTCGCACCATTCACCTAGGGTAAATCTGTGAATATGAGCCAGGCTGCGAGATACGGAGAAACTTGCTGAATTGAGGGCATTCACCAGAGCCTTTTTCGCCGCGTCTTTCAGCACCCAGATGTCAAGGTTTTGTTCGCTGTCGCGCTCGACGCCTGACGTGGACTGGATGTCTGTCGGGGACGGGGCCGAAATCGCTGCCATTGCGGGAGATGGGGTGTTGCACAGCCACGAATTACAGGGTGCGCCGAGTTCGACATGTAAAGCAACCGCACACTGTCTGCCAGTTGAACTGTAACCACGATGGACACTTCCGCTCACGTTCCAGAGTTTGACGACAGGCACCCTCTCTTGTCCCTCTTGTCCGCATGTTTCTGGGTAACTCGTGCGTGTCTTTCCATTCATTGCCTTCGGCGCAGACTGTCTAACGAGTTCCACAGTATGGATGCTTTCATGGGTCAAGTCGGTCATCACCTTTGTGACCATCTCGGTTCCGCGATTGATCTACTTCGTGCTCTCCTATTCCTTGACACTGACAGTCAGCATGCCCTCGATCATCGCGCACGGAAAAGTGCTAACGTGATCACTTCCAGCTGAACTTTTGGTCCTTTGCATTCCTCTTCGTCGCGTCCGCGGTGGCTTTGAACTACTGGATTCGCTTGCGGTATCTCAACACTTACTCACAGCTCAAAGAACCGCCACTCGTCAAGCCAGACGTCAATGCTCTCCATCCGGATGTGAATACGACGGAACCTCCCCCAGCGTTCCATAATTATCTGGACGATTTTCTGCAAGCCGTACGTGTCTTCGGTTTTCTTGAGAAACCGGTTAGTATTACTTTTCTCTCTCGGTTCTCTTTCGCCAATCCAAATGCATGGCAGGTTTTCCATGAGTTAGCTAGGCATCTACAGACCAGACGACTCATTGCAGGAGATAGCATCTCCCTCGATCAGGATCGGAACTTCTACTGTGTCATAGATGGAACCGTCCAAGTATTTGCGCGAGCTGGACAGACCCCGCTACAAAACGGTTCTTGGGACGACGAAGATATGAATGGATATCAATTAATCAACGAAGTTGGGAGCGGAGGCACGCTGTCAAGCCTTTTCAGCATCCTCAGTTTGTTCACAGACGAGATCAAGTTGAGCTGGCAGGAGGACCCGCAGCATATACCCTCCCCGAACCACCCCATTCAGTTGACTCTTCCGCAAAAACATGTCAGGCGAATAAACACCGACGTGTCACAATTCGACCTTGCATCAGAGCAATCCTCTCCCACTCCTCTATCCCGCAACCGGGCGACGTCAATCTCGTCCTCGGGTTCAACAGCACATCCGGTCGGTATAACTAACTCTAGACGACCTCGCACTCTCTCGAATGCTCCCTCGCCACCGCAGTCAGATTCCATTCAGCAGTCTCAGATTCGTCATGGCATCGTCGGACGGGCGACAGAAGATAGTACACTTGCAGTCATCCCAGCTGAAGCATTCCGAAGAGTCACCAAGAAGTTCCCAAAGGCGACGGGTCATATCGTTCAAGGTGACTATCATATTACCAGTTCGCACACCGAGATAACCTTTTCGTAAAAGTGATTTTGACCAGGTTCTCGCGTGTAACTTTCAACGCGGCTCACAAGTACCTAGGACTGACGACAGAAGTCCTCCGCACCGAGAAGGCAATCAATGAAATTGCGTGTCATCCATTGCCGAATTCATTCTACGAAGGTGGCGGACTACATTCTTTACGCCAACGCTTTGATGATGTCGCAGTCCAGGAGTCCGACTCTGAGAGCGATTACTTCAATTATGAGCTCTCACCGTCCACATTTTCTGCTAGTAAAGTTATCAGCAGTGCCGGCGCGATCGGCTCAAAGGAAAGGCTCACGGAAAGTCCGATAACCACGCGCACTTTCCCTCTCCGAACGCGCCAGCATGTCCAAGCTGGCGACCTCCTTACTTCAACTGGCCAGGCGAGTGACGTTCATAGTAGATCTTATTCTCGTACTTTCACCATCTCGAATACGCCCCGGATTGCCACGTACAAGAACATTTCTTTTCCGGCTCGTCTTTCGGGGGATGAGTTCGACCTTCGCGATGAAGTCATGTCTTGTATTGCAAAATCCATCGGACTATTACAACCTCCTATGAGCGGAGGAGAGTCTATCGAAGCCTCACCAGCATTTCCACCTTTCGACACATCAAAGTCGCCATCGGGATTGTTCACCTCTCCCTTTGGGTCACTTTCCCTTCTAGATGCTGGAGATGACAACGTATCTAATGTAACAGGAAGTTCTTCGAATGCCACTGGCTGCATGATCGGCTTGGACAATGAAGTAGAGATCCTATTCTTCTCCGCCGGTTCAACCCTCGTCAAAGCAGGCGAACGCAACACAGGTCGGTGTTTGTAATAAGGAAAAGCCCGGAAACTGATAGTCAAGATAGGTCTATACTACGTCATTGAGGGTTTCCTAGACATCCTCCTTCCAACAGAGACACATTCTCCCGTTCCACTAGCGTCACAACATAACACATCGGATTCCGACACAGACTCGATATTCGCACAAGATCAGACCAGGTCAGATATTGGTAGACGGCGCACTTGCAAACTGCTCTTCACCGCAAAGCCTGGAGGTATCGCAGGCTACCTCGGTATGTATCCCCTTGTAACGCGAGGCCCTCAACTCAAGCCGAATCAGCTTCACTTTGCAGTACGCCTTCTTATGTCGATATCCAGGCCAAGACAGATACATACGTTGGCTTTTTGCCTGCCAAAGCTTTGGAACGGTTATTCGAGAAGCGGCCTATCGTTCAGTTGACACTAGCAAAGAGGTTGATTTCATTGCTCTCTCCACTTGGTATGCATCATCCAACCACGAGAACGGATCATTCCTTACATTTTCCCAGTGCTGCAAATTGATGCTTCATTGGACTGGATGCAAGTCAGTGCCAGTCAGGTTCTCTGGAGGCCCCGGGACGTTAGCGACAGTTTTTACATCGTCATAAATGGGCGACTGCGTTCCATAACTGAAGGAGAGAATGGGAAAGTCGTAATTACTGGTGAATATGGACAAGGAGACACAGTTGGAGAACTCGACGTGATCACCAACTCGCCGCGCCGAGCAACGATGCACGCTATACGTGATTCGGAGCTGATTCGAATGCCACAAACTCTTTTCAATGCGATATCCTCGCGGTGAGTCCCCGTTTTGCATAGATGGAGCTCCAGTCAGGCTGACTTGTCCTCTCTAGTAATCCTCGTACCACCGCACAGTATGTTCGGGCCTTGAGAATTGCGCCCGATGTATTCACTGAATTCCTAGGCTTCTCCGGACCATCGCATCTCGAGTACGTGATGAGGTGGATGCATCCTCGAACGTTCACTATCCAAATACAGCAATGGAACTAGGCAGGAATAATACAAACTTGAAGACTGTAGCCATCCTACCCGTGTCTCGACATATTCCTATTGACACATTCGCACGGAAGCTCAAGGCAGCATTGGAAGAGATGGGTGCCAAGACATCGTATCTTAACCAAGCTTCCGTTTCAGGACACCTTGGACGGCATGCCTTCTCCAGAATGGGAAAGCTCAAGGCTGCAGCGTGGCTGGCTGATCAAGAACAGAGATATCGGATTGTGCTCTACGTTGCCGACTCACCGGTCAATAGCCCCTGGACGCAAACCTGCATTCGACAGGTAAGGATAGTCCATCGATCTAGAACCCGAACACGTGGTTCACATTTTTAGGCGGATTTCGTTATGGTTGTTGGTATGGGAGATGACCCTAGTATAGGGGAATATGAACGCCTCCTCCTTTCTATGAAGACTACTGCTCGGAAGGAACTTGTGCTACTCCACCCAGAACAATCGGTTACCCCCGGCTCGACAAGAGAGTGGCTCAAGGTCAGTACATATAAAGCCTTAGGGGTGCGGAACCTTCACGTAACGTGTTTTACAGAGTCGGCCGTGGGTTCATCAGCATACCCATGTTGAGCTGCCGGTGGGTGCTGTTTTATTACACGCCGTAAAACGTTAATAATCCGAATGACCAGGGTCTCGTCTTACCTCTAGCCAAAGCATCGCCTCCACAAGACCCCCAGGCGGTCGTTGCATTCAAAAATCTGAAGGACAAGGTGCAGAATGGCATTCAGAGATACAGAGGAGTGCGAGCACATGCACGTCCTCAACGCCATCCCTTAGTCAACGACTTCTCGCGACTAGCTAGGAGGCTTTGTGGTAAATCAGTCGGAGTGGTGCTTGGGGGTGGCGGCGCGCGTGGCCTGTCCCACATTGTGAGTGATCATTTTGCCATCTCCACGGGGATACCTATCTTGACGTCCTCGTGCCGCAGGGCGTTATCCGGGCGTTGGAGGAACGAGGCATTCCAATCGATTATATTGCCGGAACAAGCATAGGGTCCTTCATTGCTGGCCTGTATGCACGGGACTGTGACATAATCCACAGTGCAAGCCGGGCGAAACAGTTTAGCAGTCGAATGAGTAGAATCTGGAGAATATTATCCGATGTCACTTACCCACTCGTGGCTTACACGACGGTAGGTGATTTCATATTGAGAATAATACCTTCCAATGATATTTCACGCAGGGACACGAGTTTAATCGCACGATCTACAAGGTAAGCGATCACACCATTCTAAGATGTCGTCGTACTGAGCGATCCCAGGCTTTTTACGATCTTCATATCGAGGACATGTGGCTCCCATATTACTGTAATACGACCAACATTAACACGTCGCGTATGGAGATACACGAGACTGGTTATGCCTGGAGATTCATCCGTACGTTAACACGCTTTCTATTTGCTGTTCCTCGTGCCATTGCCTTCTCAGGTGCGTCCATGACCCTGGTCGGCTTGTTGCCCCCGTTATGCGACAATGGTAGCATGCTCGTCGATGGCGGTTATCGTAGGTTTTCCATCACGTTCTTCATCGCGTTACGCTGACCTGGTCTGCCATGGCTAGTCGACAACCTACCTGTGAGCGGCAGAAGTGGGTGTCCCAAGCTACTGAGCGAACCCTTGTCCAGGTGTCGACCATGTTCTCCATGGGAGCGAGCGTCGTTTTTGCGGTAGACGTTGGCTCGGTAGGTCACCCCGGATCCGACCACACGTGCACCGGGGCCATACTCATCCACGCGCGCGCAGATCGACGACAACTCGCCCCGAAACTTTGGAGACTCCCTGTCGGGATGGTGGCTCCTCCTCAACAGATGGAACCCATTCTCGAACGCGCGCAACATACCGGCGATACCCGAGATACAGAGTCGGCTGGCATAGTGGGTCCATTTCTCTCTCGATGCTCCGACGACGTGACTTTGGGTCTTCACACGCCACGTAGCGTATCGAGCGTTCGGACGCTCGAAGAAGCCAAGGTGGCTCGTGGATGTTTATATATGAAGATACCAGTTCAAGAGGTAAGCATGCAGACACGTCGTCGAACGTCATTCATCCGTTCGCAGTACGGTACTCTTCAGTTTAGCAAATACGACGAGATCGAAAAGAAGGGGTATCAGGCGGCGATTGAGATACTGGATCGCTGGGAAGACGAGGGGAAGTTGCCCCACCTGACCATCGACGGTCCAAATGCTGAGAAGAGTAAAACTGCAAGGAAGGGGAGGAGCGCGAGACGCAATTCGGTGTAATCGTACTGGGCCGGCGAATTTACTTAAATCACGTGTAATCTATGGTTCAAGGGGGCTGCTTTGGTTGATTTCAAGATGTTTTATCTACGTAACAGGGAACGACGATACGTGCCTAACATACAAAGTTTTTGAACTCCAAGCGCTCTCTGTGATTGTAAGGATGCAAGCGAGTGCGGACAGTATATGCAGCAAGAACAAAATAGTGAATGAGGCACGAACCCTTTAGGCGGCGGAACAACAAGAAATAAATAGACCCAACAATTAATCAATAATAATGGATATGCTGTGCAGAGCAACTGCACAGAAACATTGATGTGCCGGTTGACGTAGAAAGGAGCAAGTGATGGCAACGGTGATGATACACGATCAGAGAACCAAGCACACGTAGGGCTGATTTCTTCGTGTCAGCAGAAAAGCCTATCATTACGAGTCCCATTACACACCTACATGCTTATCGAACAACGTGCTGATGGAAACTCAACAGTAGCAGCGCATCCTCGATTTTGACACCGGAACACGGCACGGCACTCATTTCTATGTCGTAATCGTTGGGACCACTGACGGGCGCCGTTCCAGTGGCCTTTCTGAACTCCTGGAAAGACGATGGCTCCACAAGGCTGGCGTCCGTGGGCTCCGTTCCATCATGGACGGGAAGATGCGATCTTGGCCGTTTGGGAGGCGGGGATGATGATACATCAGTAAAGGGGGTCACAGCCTCCTGGTATTCCTCCTCGCTCCGTTCATCCATTTCCTGATCCATGATATCCTCGTAGACGAGGTCCATGTTGTCGTCGTCACCGTACGCGGATGATCCGGACGAGACATCGTGATCGTGAGGATTGGCACTTGCAGCAGCAGAAACTGCTGGGCGCCTCCCGCGCTTGCGAGCGTTCTGGCGAATGTTGCGAAACCAGTTCGTCACCTTGCCAACATCCCTAGAGAAAAGGTGTCAACGACTCATTCCAGCACATTGGCACATACACTCACATGCCAATCTCCAATGCCAGCACACTTCGTTCTTCTATTGAAGGGGTCAACGTCCGATAAAGTAGTTTCTTTAGTGCGTCGAGCTGATGTGGCTCCGGACGAGACCGCCGAGGACGAGTAAGAGTGTCTTCGACCCTGGTACCCTCACTACTGTTATCGTAGTGTTTACCTTCATCGATGTGAAGGTCTCTCGGACCCCTGGCGTAGGGTATGATACTTCTCCGTATTCGCGGAGACGACATTCGCGGGTTTAATGAAGGAGGCAGCGACATTCTACTTCGAGGAGTAGAAACTTGGCGATAATCGTCAACCCCTGCAGACGGGGGCTTCAATAACGCGGAACGTGACTCGTGTTCAGGGGTCATTAACGAAGGGTGATGAGATCGAGGGGGGTGAGTTATGTGTGATGTCAGCGAACCATCGCGACTACCAGACGGTCGCCGCTGCGCAAGGTGTGCAGCGATATCTGAGGTAGAAGCAAACTCTTCTTTGTGCTTCTTTGCCTGACTACGTTGGTTCTGGAACCAGTTGGTGACGCTTTGCAACCGCCTGAAAAGTTAATCAGGCACATGAAACAAGCTTTATGACCAGCATGACATACAAGCCAATTTTGTCGGCGAGTTCTTGCCTCTGTTCTCTGGAGGGATGGTCGTTGAGGGCATAGGCACGGCGCAGTTCCTCGGCCTGTTCTGGTGAGGTGCGCATTCTTGCCGCCTCAGCGCGACCCCTTCGAGAGGGCACAGCATCATTCTCGGATACGAAACGGCTATCCGCATCAGGAACCATGTGGTCCAACTCTTGATTATATAATTGCGGCATAGCCCCAGCCTCGGAATGATGCCCACGATGGTGGGACAATATGAAACGATCCTGTCCAAAGAACTCGGAGGGACCGGCGAAAAACGAACCCTCGAGCGCAGCTTCTTGATTGTGATTTTGGCTGCGGGGAACGGTGACGATGGGGTCGGCGAGGATGTGGTCGTTGAGATGAAGATCCTTTTGGCGGGATCTGCGAGTGGACGATGTATGGGAGCGAGGACGTGACGAGTGTAGCGGGTGCCGTGGCGCGGTGACAGGGGGGGTGGAATTAAGCAGGTTTGCTATTGACGGGAGATTGGATGGGAGCGGATGCTGGATGGATTTTTCGGATGCAGGGTCGGGTACGTCGGCAGTCGTCTTGTTGCGTTTCTTGGTGGATGCCCGCTTGTTCTGAAACCAAGCGTTGACCGTCTTTGTTTGCCTGCAATGACTGGATTGATAAGGGGGCCCGATATAGCCAAAAGAGGGAACTCGCATTCCAAGCTTCTCAGCGAGCTCTGTGCGCTCATCTAAAGTTGGGTGCTCGTTTCTGTCAAAGAGCTCGTTGAGGGCGGCGAGCTGGACGGGACTGTGGCGATGACGAGGTTTCTTGGCCGCTGTCTTGTCGGAGTTGTCGGGTTCGTTGTGCTTGTCAGACCTCCTCGCAGATGTCCTGGGGCAAGGTCCGTCGTCGTCGCCATCGTACGTGGTAGCGTAGGGGGGAGGAGATGGGGCATGTTTGTGGTGGACCGACTTTTTGGAGGAGAGAGGTGGGGAAGACGAGCGCAAGAGTCTGTCCATGGGGTGGTTTGAGGAGAAGAGGAAATTCAAGCTTGCGACATGACAAAGGCTCTGTATATCGAGCTCTGGCAATATTCCATATCGGCACCTTTTTTAAAACAACTCTGTCCTAATGGCTCGATGTTCACACGCCCGCTCGATCTCTCAACCGACCCGCACCCATCCCAGCGCACCCCCCTCGCGTCTCTCCCAGAACTACCTGCAGCCCTCGCTGCAGCTGGGTGCGTCCGACACGCCAGGTTTCGACACCTGGGCCAGTCGGTGTGCGAGGTATCAGGTTGCACGTGGAATGTAGTGATTACATCATCGTGCCTATCTGATGCCAATTTCATTCCGCACTTACAGCTGGCATCCCTTTCTGGTCCTGCCAGCCAGGATCACTCCCAGCACCACCATGCCTCCCACCCTGCCGACGCACCACTCATATCCGCGTCCTTCCAAGTTCTCTGTGACTGCCACACCATCCCTTCGCCGGTTCCTCGCCCCCCGATTCGGCGATGGCGGCCGTTGAACGGGCGCAACAGCCATCGCTGACAACGAATCCCATGGCCAACGGCGTGCTAGTAGTACCCACTCCCCTGCCCTTGAACCCTCAGGGATGGCACATTGACAATTACTCAACCTCTAACGCAGATCTGATCATCCGTCCGTCCGTTCACACTCTCACGATTAGGATGAGAGGCAGAGTACACACTTGGGTAGATGGTCGACATAACGTAACCTAGGATTACAGGACCGTTTCCAATCAATAATACATGGAGCCTTGACGACCCCATACTACCACATATATATATCAGGGTCTCTGTCATCAACGATCGCAGTGGGAGTATACGGGGATATTTATAGTGGCAGTGAGAAACCCATCCCCATAGGATCACCTCGTGGGGCCTACCATGTCTGGACATGCATTGGTATCAAAAACGTGCATACTCGGACTGCTGCGACTTACTGCAGCTACGGGGAATCGGTAGCCGGTGATCTCCCTTGGGTCTCTTCGGCGTCAATATTCTTGATCCACGCTCCGATCGCCCCTCTGCATTCGTGTGAACAAAAGACAGCAAGCACATTCATGGAAGACGCACAGGAAACCTTCATGCCTCAGAAAGAGTGCACGTTTCTTCCCCTTGCTCCAAAATCGTATAGCATACGAAAGCGTAGTGATGGTAGTTGCGTGCCCTACAACGCGATGAGCGCCGGCACGACCACATCAGCAAATAGAAACCCACCGCGAATGAAACAACCGCCAAAGTATATCCTGTCCAAGCCATACTTCTCCGCGTTCATATATCTAGATGCCACCTGTCAGGAAGCCTCAAACAAGGTCAAAGAACAGCCACCACGCACGCAATCTGTCCAATGTTGTTCGACACCGCATACAGCAAACTCCTGCTGATATCTTCTGCCTTGAACGTCCCGCGTTCACCGCCCTCCTTTCCCTCGCCGGTATGCTTAAAGACTCTACCAAACGAACTCGCAATCGTAGTCGATTTAAGGCCGAGCTTCGTGTAATCCGTCCCATAAATATCGCCGACAAGCATGTCTACCATGGCATTATCGCCCTTTTCCGACAGGGCCAACATCTCTGCCAAGACAGACACGTGAAAATCCGATGGAAGACGGACATGATTGACCATGACCCACCGTCAAACGTTCGGGCAGGCGTAAGCAGGCTCAGCAAACCCCACAAGGTACCGCCACCCAAACTCGTACCGCTCACACGCTCAAACGTGCCGTCCGCATCGACTTTGATGATGGACACCCCTGAGCCGATGTTGACGAGCAAGCAGGGAAGATGCGCCGAGGGCTCCCCGGTCTCGAACGTGACCGTATACTTTGGCGGATTGGGCGACGGCCGTTCGAGCGCACGCTCAGCGGCAGACGTCGAGGAGGCAGCGGGCCCATCTTTCCTGCCAGTACCATTTGTGACAGCTGGGTGAGAGAGCTCGGAAATGAGCTCGTCCGAAAAGTAGTACACCTCCTCCGGGATCATGACCATGAACTTCATCCCCTCGATCAAACACTCCATTTCGTCTTCGCGCCGAACTTCAACTGAGAGCGCCTTCTCAAACAGCTCTCCAAATTTGTGCGCTCCCCCTCCGGTTGCCATGATCTTGACACCCCGGCGCATCTCCTCGATGGAGACCCCATTGGCAACGGCAGAGCGACTTATGAGCTCGGAAATGAACGTGATGAGACCTGATATATTGGAGGTTTCGAAGCGCTCAAAGTTGATGGAACCACCAGGGATGTGGCGCACTCTCGTACGCTGGAGGATCGTGGAGCGCAGTAGGTCGGTGTCGAGATCCGCGTGATTGCTACCGCCATGCGATTCGAGCACGAGGGGCGTGAGAGCGCCGTTGCGTGTGTGTGATGAACTCGGTAGGATGGGTGGCGAACGTAACAAGACGGAACTCGGACACGGCGAACCTTCCCTCGAGGAAGGGAAGCTGCTGGGTTCAGAGGAACCTTGAGTCGCAGCGATGGATGGCGAGGGTGGTTCCTCTGGCGAACGAGTGAAATAGACTACCTTGGCGAGGGAGCCACCAATCTAGAAGAAACAGCAGTAGCGATAAAGTTCGCAGTACGACGAGAGAAAGGGGTGGACGCACGTCGACGGCGATATGGGAGACCGGTTCGATGTAATTTGGGAGGTATATGCCTCTGCTGTCCCGTGTCTTGAATAAGACGCCGGTCAGGGAGTTAAATCGGAACCGTGCAAGCGACACGCACTTCAGGGGATTCCTCTGCGAGAATGACTGCACCTCTAGTATTGACACGGATAACTTTTGGACTGGGCAACGACGGGGCTGGCATGGCCGACGACGCTGAGCTGGCCGCTGTCGTCCTGTGTTTGGGGTCTCCGCGATGCCTCGCGGAGGGCAGATGAAGATTTGTCACCGTCACGGTTGAAATGTTCGAGCTCAACGCAATCAACGTTCTCGTTGGAGTATTTCGACAAGGTCAGCGGTATGGCGGTAAAGCCATCGATATAAGGGGTACCTCGCCCTGAGGCCTGAGCCTGTGTCGGTCTTATTCATATCCTGCGAAGGCCTGTGTGGGGCAGAGCTTCGTGCGACCATGGGAAGCCGTGTCATCTCCGGTGTCAATCTACCCGACAGCTTATCTCCAAACCGTAATGCATAATACATCACCCACTGATCGCGGACACGACCAGTGCGCAGGCGCTCTCTTGTTCAGCACGAACACCGAGCTCTAGAGTGACGCCTTGTCCTTTCGAGAACGTCATCCGACATCTCGCGAGCACCTTTCCTCCTCCCCCTGTGACCAGCCCGGACAATTGGAGCGTGTGGACCGACGACGAACCCGGCGTCTCCGTACCTCCCAACGGTTCCATGTTAAGAATCTCAATGATCGAATCACAGGCGGCTGTGAAAGTCAAGTGTGACCGTGTGAATGCGCACATATCATGATTAGGATCGTCAATACTTGTTCTCAGCGCATCAGAGACATGATTCAGCGCACCTTTTATACTTTCCATGGCAGTGAGGGAAAATGTCTCAGTGGCACTTGCGCCCGAGCGCAGTCTATCCCACTCCGACGAGAACGAGGAATAGCTCGGTATAATGTAGTCCCCACAGGCAGTAAGCTCCACCTCCTCTAATTGGTACTCGTCTTCGTATCCCTCTTCTTCAGGCTCTCCCGTGGAAGGATCGAGTTCCTTACTGATAAACTTGAGGACGCATTGGAACGATGTCGTGACATATTCCTCCGGCGAATCCCGCGTAAACGAGACATAGATGATACTTGGCGACGTTGATGCTGTCAGTGTTGGAATGGGGAGGATAAAGTCTTCTGTCAGTCCCGACTCCGTTTGAGGTTGCATAATGACAGACACATGCTCCAGAACGGTGTCTGGAAGGGTATTCGAGACATTGAACTGCCCTAGAATCAATATCCCAATAGAGACCTCAGGCATTTTTACTGCGTACCTGAAACACGATGTGCTCTTTGAATACGTGCTTCACGCATGTCACCTGGTATTCTGTCTCTGTCTCAGTTAATTGCACCGGTTTCGCGCTGCTGTTGAAGACTGGGCCGTAATCGGCTAATTCGGCAACTTCGGTTAGTTGTTGGGCGTACGTGGACTGTGTTTCCGCCGCCGTCGGAGGTGGCGGTGATGCATTGGTTCTGGTGGGCACAGCGATCGTGTCTAATGTACTTGGACCTGGAAAACACCTGGTAAGGTTTTCTCCCATCGTGCAATATGATACCCCCTTACGGCTTGCTTCCGCTGCCAGTTGGGCACGGCTGATTTTCGGTATCGAGGACGAGTCAAATGGTTGCGTGGCGGCGGCGGGATCATTGACATATGCGACAAGTTTCGACTCCAATGCAGCCAGAGAGAACACCGATTCTGTGTAAAGCAGTCATTGCACGTCGTAGTTTCGACAGAGGGGAAAAATTCACCTTCTTTCACGTATGCGTCTGCAAGTGGTTTCTCCTTGAAGACCCTTACATACATAGCTGCACGGTCGCGAACCTCGTCATCAACATCATCCAAGCACCTTGCAAGAAATATGAGTCATACTCAACCAAAAACAACAAAGACCAACCTGCTGAGCAGAACACCGACGCTACGACGCAGACCAGCATCGATGGCATTCACACCGAATTTTGCAAGGCTGGATACGGCAGCAGCACGGACAGTTGCGTTTTCCAGTACAACGCGGTTGTAAATATACCGGATGTACTTTGTGGGTTGAGGAGCCTTTGGTCCCTCGACACCGAGCAAATGAAGGATACGGACGGAGAGTTTTGTAAATTCGCAGTCTTCGATGAACTCGCACAAGTGTGAAAGTGCTTGCTCCTTGCATTCTGCAATGTACTTGATCATGTCGAACATGGCTTCCACGACAGCCCGCTTGAAGTCATATCCACCCTCGTCGCGCAAGACCCCTGACAGAAAGGCGAGCATTGATACGTGCTTGGAAGGAAACTTGAGACAGAGAGAACGGATGGCATCAACGACGATGACTTTGAACTCGTCGCTGATCTCTGACATGAAACCTGTAATCTGCTTCATAAGGCGATCCACAGAAGCCTCGTTGCCGGTCTGAAGAAATATGAGTCCTGGATAGAATGGCGAACGAGCATAACCGGACCTTGAGAAGAGTGGTGATAGCGTATGTGGCAACACTCCGGTTGGGGTCAGCAATAAGGTTTTCGAGGTCTACATTGCAGGCTGCTACGCTTGTCGGGTGAGTCAAGGCGAGTGCAGCAAGGGTACGAGTCGCAGCGAACTTCAAGACGGGTTTGGGGGATGAAAGGAATAGCTGTAGGACTGCATGACACATTGACAAAGCGTTGCCATATTAAACAGAGAGAAAACGAACCCGCGATAGGTTTGATCAATTGTGCAGCAGTTACGTGCTTCATCTCACAGATGGCACGGGCAGCTTCGAAGTTCACCATATCGCTCTTATGCCGTAGCCAGCCTTCGAGCAGATCAAGAATCTGCTTTTGCATGCTAAGATACAAGTGAGATCTGAACTCTTGTCTCTTCTGACGAGCTACGTACTTCAAGTCTTCCTCCATAACCTTGGCAGCATACCGAATCAGCATACACATAGCCATCGAGTTCTTCAGCGTCGTTCCGGCACCAGATTTGCCACCACCAAGTTGCTGAATCATTTTACTAACTGCCATCCTATCTTGCTGGCGGATTAGGTAGAGTAAACCGAGTGCATGATACTGGGTAATGTAGCTGGTCGAGGGCACAGGTTGATATCCGCTGTTCGATGAGCTCGAGGACCCAAAGTTCAGATAACCCCCTGAGGAACCACCGAATAAGGTGGGGGACGATTTCGCATTGACAGCTTCCTGAGCCTCGTTGACCCATCGTTTCACAATGTCTTTTGCCTGAGGGAAGAGATGGTAAGAGGAGACCAACGCGGCGGAGGATATAGAGGGTGTCCGATCGACGATAGCGGCTTTGATGAAACGCTCGACACCTTGAGCCATGGAAGGCTACGAAAAGTGAGTCGACTGTTATGGCAAGAAGATACTGACACCTCACGTCGATGATTCGGCACAACGCACGGATGGCGTTCGGTCTGTAAATGACCTCGGAGTTTGGCTGCATGTCTTTCATGATGCTGCCCGTAACCATGATCACACCTTCCGCTGTAGAAGCCAACTCCTTGATCGCGAGGTACACCATCTGCCTTAACGCGCTCTGTAGCCATGATTAGCGATTTCCCAGCCGGCGCGACTCGACTTACGTCTTTGTGTTGGAACAGCTTGGTGGTGCCAAAGAACAGCGTAGTGGCCTCCTGCGAGCTGAAATTCTCGCCGATATAGAGCAGGTAAACGACCCTCGTGAGGAGGGCTCTACACTTGCGGGGGCTGATGGGCGAATCATTGAAGACACGGGCTTCCTGGATGATTGTGGTTTTATTGTTGTAATATGAGCTGAGGCCGCTCTCTTCCTCCTTTTTGGACACGTAGGCCATGGCAGACGACAGCGAGCCCGACGTTGTGTTCGCCGTATTTCACTACGTGGACAAAGTGGATCTTCTATTGACGTGTGTTTGGCTCGCACACTGATCAAGTCAGTACTAGGATCGTAGGCTGTCGGTGCAGAACATACAACTGACTGCCGGTCACTACACAAGTACTTACTAGTGAACGACGATAAACAGGCGCTCAAGCGGCAGGTCGGTGGACTTTTGATTCATCAATGACTCGGAGGAATTACACCATAACGCCCGCTTCTACATTACCTACGGGGGCGGGTCAATACATCCGAGCGATAACACCGGCTGGAAGACTGGATCCCGGTGAGTATAACGTTGGCGCGCCAACGGATACTTATTTGAGAATCTCGTTTTTGTTTTTTTTTAGAGTTCCATTAGCGTCATGATTTTTTCCATACAACGGCAATTGATTATCTGGGCTTCAAAGTGGCCCATCATGGTGGAATTTTTTTAGCCCGTCCTCTCCCCGACCGAGGA
This sequence comes from Tylopilus balloui, assembly GCA_038089995.1. Lineage (NCBI taxonomy): Eukaryota > Fungi > Basidiomycota > Agaricomycetes > Boletales > Boletaceae > Tylopilus > Tylopilus balloui. Next base: position 51,045 of record JBBPLW010000008.1, on the reverse strand, counting down.
TAGCCGTTTCGTCATAACTGACACGACTAAGCGCGAAATTCTTGGCTTCCAAGACTCGGCCAAGGAAAGTGGACAAAAAGGTTCCGTCCTATCCCATTATCAGGTAAGTCAGGGTTCTGCGGCGTAGCGAGAAAGGGCACGGAGTCATAGTGTCTAGCATTAATCTGCGAACCGGCGAACGAACGACTAGAAGGCCCTGATGTACCACCATTTTCTTCGCTCGTCCTCAAGCCGCGCCACGAAGGATGTCCCATTCGCCTTTATACGCTCGCCACTCTGTCTTTCCTCTCTGTGCTGCGACAATTTAAGCAAGCAGCCTCATGTTCAAAGAACGCTTTGTTTGTACAATTTTATTTTTCCATAAGAAGCGTCCCTCTTATTCTTGTCACTCAGATTCGGACGACCGACAGGATAAAGTTTGCGTTGTGGCCAAAGAGTGCTGTGCATTTTCGCCAGGTGCTCCCACCGCCCTCGCTTATCGCTCCATAACCTGAGCCATGCATTGGCCATACGTTACATCCCCTGAACCTTTCCAGGATTTCTTATCGCTTCCTTGTTGAAGCGGGCTTCTGCACCTATGAAAGTGCCTCGAGCATTAACCCAAAATAGAATCTAAAACACCACAGGTCCCAGCACAGATAGCTAACGCCTGAACCGCTGGTCCGGTGGTTGTCATAATCGCCCCGATCGTGTTGCAGTGGGAGGTAGTCAAGTATGCGAGCGGATGCTCGACGATTTTTCTAGATGAACTGGATACATCATATGTGTAGCATGCATAGTAAAAATCATAATACATATGCTCTGAGTACAGTACACTGGATGCGATGCTGAACAATCCAAGCCAAAATAGTGCGAGTGCGGGGACACCCTGCCGCCTCACTTAATGAGTGCCGTCAGTGCCTCTTGCGGGCATAGACATTTTCTATCAAGACGTAAACGGGGGTTTTTGCGTCGTCGAGTTCTTGCGTTGCGTTGCGTTCCATAGCACTGACAAACTCCTCCGAGAGGCCATGGCCGAGTAGGAGTGGCCGTGCAGACTTGAAGAATTCCTGCAGAGGAAAAAAAATAAGGTCGACCGATGATTCCGCGGCAGATGTTACCTACCTCGATGTCGTCCCTCATGGTTGCTCCAATCTCGTTCCAAAACTTGCTAACTGGATCATTCCCAGGCAACCAAGGAGAACACGGTATCCAAAACTCCCGGCGCACAACATCCTCAAATGCTGGGTGGTTGGACACCCATTCGTGCATGTGGATGGACGCTTCTGCGTCGCCTCCCCGTTCCTTGACTGCCCGATTTACATAAGACATGAGAAGGGGTGTCCACGGAGGGCAGAAGGATCCGGCTGGAGGCAAGACTGGTTGTTTGTCCAGCCCTGTAAAATAGAATGGAAATTCGGTAAGATCTATGAGGCCGCCTGGTCGGAGCACATGGCTTATGTGGTTGATCAGACCGTGGTAGTCGCGTATCTGACATTACAGAAATACGGTTTTTTATATATACTGTGGATGGTCGAGGGAGAGTAACTTACCCCCGATGAGATGAGCTGGCAATGCACAACGTTGAAGTCCCCATAAAAATGCTCCAGGCCGAGATTAATGTCATCGACTTCGCTTCTATATCGGAGAAGAACGTCTGACACACTGACGATTGGGTGTGTGCATTCTCACCTCATGTTTTGGGGCATGGATCTGGAGATAGTCAGGAAATACTATTTCAGATGGCTAAGTTAGACGCTTCTTACAGTGACTGCATGGGAACGAGATCAACGGCCACCGCGCTGCAATGAGGGAACTCTCTCGCGACGTCCATTATCCTGTGTGCAGCGATATGTACGCAATACTGCCACCAGGTCATGTTGCTTACCAGCTACCGCTTCCACAGCCGAGATCAAGGATAGCCTTGACCTCGAAGCCATCGTCCGCCATGATCTGCGGCAAAGGGGGTGGGTACTTTCCCATGACTCTGCAAAACATGATGTGCTGTTTGTCTTTTACGTGTATGAGGGAGAGGATGGGGGGGAAGGACAGATGAACAGACCGAGGCGTTCTAGTTCGTCGTCGTCTGCTGGAAGGCGGTAGACGTCTGAGTAGTTGTTCAGTCCCCTACCGTATTCCTGGCGGTAAGCCTGAGCGCGCATGGAGCTTGTGACTGAGAAAACGGAGGGGACGGGAGAGGAGGAACGCATGGACAAGTCGACGGACGTTCTCGATGTCGCTACGCTGGGGCCGAGAGACATTTCTGTGTAGCGATCAGACTCGGTGTCGGTGTCGGTGTCGGAGGAAGAGGAGGAGGGGAGAGCTGGACGGGGAGAGGGATGGGCGGGCATCATGGACGTCAGCATGAGCGATGAACATGGAGTGGAAAGCGTATAAATGAGATTTGTAGTCTGAGGGGACCTCGGCGGATATGGATATTGCTCCGTCACACTTGGGCCGTCACAACCGCGTGAATGCACAAATGACTGGCAGACCCGAGGACCACCCTGACCTCGTCTCATGAGAACAACTTACCCGTCTCGTCCCCTCCTCGTCGAGGAGTGTGTCGGGCGTTGCAGTCTTACGCTGAGACGCTGGTCGGGCTTGAGCTTGCAGGCCCATCTCCGATGCCACGAAAGTCTCCACTCCGACATCGACCGGGGTGTTATTAGAGGGTCTGATGTTGCACCTCCGACCGCTTGGCGACGCCAGTGCTCTGCTCCCTCGTCGCCCCTAGCCAACGGCGGAGTTGCCTGATTCACCTCCATACTTCTCCGAGATAGATATACTCATCGCGCTGCAGATCGCCGCGGGATGCACCACGCTCGATATTCCGATTACCTCCAAGATGTCGGCGAACCTTCTCTCAGAAAACTCACTACGACCGCAGCGCCATCCTTTGGTCATCTTATCGGGAACTCAAACGATCCCGCCGACATCACGTCAGTTTCCACGGTAGTATAACTCGAAACTCGTCCATGAAACCAGCTAGGGTCCACTGCGGGCCTAAAGACGTCTGTTGGCATCTACACCCAACTAAGCATGTGACCCAACCGGATAGGCACGTGTAGCTACGCGTGCCTCGATGGATGGCATTGCCGCCGAACGGATGAACTTGAAATACCGGTCTAGTCCCGGTCCGTGGAAGCCGGGAAATCCCGTTCCCCAACTTAGAGCCAGTTTGGCAAACCGACGAAATCTCTCATCGGGGCTAATCGGCGGCGGACGTCCTTCTCGCCAGGTACACAGCACGTCCAACATCTCCAAATTACGGCGCGCGAAACTTTACAATCCGTGCGCAGAAAGAGTAGAGGGTGTGATTATCTGGTTTTACAAGGGTGCGGAATCCCGTTTCCCGCTCGGCGATATTTAGCTAGCGTTTTTTCAGTTCCTGGAAGCGACGTGCCAAAGACTCGATGTCGTATTCGGGGCCCGGTTGGGCAGTCGTGGTCGTATTGTTTGATTTACTCATAGCTTTCTCTTCCTCCCCTTCCGTCGGTGGAAGGTTGGGTAGTTTGGTAATACTGGGTCGCTCTTCCGAATAGCTTGGAAGGCATTCTGGCACTTCTTCTGAGGCTTGGGATGGACTCTGCAAGATAATGTGAATAAACCGATGACAGACGAAGCCACACCAACCACTTTGCCCGCCTCATCTTTGACGACCGCCTGGGTGGCAGAAGGTGACCACTTGACCCCGTATGCCTTGCTTATCTCCGCAAGATAGCCATCAACTAGTTGGGCCGGCGGTGTTTCAACCAACAGCTTCTTTACCACCTTACAGCATCAAATTCCGTGCACGACGTTAGGAGCGGAACAGGGCCCAAGCATGTTGTACTTACTCGGTCGCTGACACAAGCACCACGGTTCTCCATCACAGCCGCAGTGAACTCTCGGCCATATTTCTGCACAAGGAGTTCACGCAATACATGGAGTTCTTGTGATTAAATAAGATGTGCATATCATCAGCAGGTGACTCTCCAAGAAGAGGAATGTTGGGTTACCTTTCACCTCAGTTCTCTGCGCGGCGTACATGATGGTACAGACCCCTTCTTTGATACCCTGATCGGGCTCACGCGTGCTACGAGAGATGTGAGAGGAATTGCACGCCCGACGGTATACTTGTGGCGTATCCGCTCACTTTTGATCAAGTAATCCGAAACGGGCTATCAGGAGCTCGCAGTAGAGTTCCAAAAGCTCCAGCAGTTCGAGGTTAATATCCTCATTGATGACTTGTGAAGGTAATAAGAGCGCGCGTGGTGTTGTTATCAGATGTGACATGCTCGTGCGCACATTGAATCGACGACCCACTTGCTTCGACCTTTATTCGCGCGCTCTCGATCTTGCCCTTTTCTAGTGAGAATGCGATATCACGACGAGAACTCTTAGCCAATGCTTCTCTCTTTTGTTGCACTGTTCGGAGACGTTGAACGGAGAGTCTAGTTCACCAAGGATATCGTCGGTCCAGGTATGACTCCGCGCCGCGAGTTCAACAACAGGACTTACTTTAGTTGCACCTAGATAGAACGGGAGAGTAGGCATCGCCTTTACGACGATCGGGAGAGACGGTCCGTACCTTGGCCTTTGCGGAACTCCATGTGAGGGTAGGCATCGTGGAGAGTGTCACTGAAGCTGCACAGCAACTGTCCCGAATCGGAAGTCCGGAGGCCTTCCGGCACGGGCCGATTGTGCCGCTGCCAAACTTACTCCAGGCTGGTAGGCTACTAGTCGGCTGCACAACCCCAACTGCGCTATATTCCGTACGGTTTTGATGCTTGATCAACATTCAACTCGCGACATCATTATGTTACATTCGGACCGTAGTACTAGCACTGTGCTACGGCTCCAGGACCGGTGAATCCTCGGCTTGTCTGTCGAGCTAAAATCTTTGGTTTGGGGCTGTAGTCTCGCGTCGTTACCTCTGCACTGCTCACGACGCTCCGTTTGGAACTCGTGATCTTGGAATGGCGTGGCTATTCAACTGGACAAGGCTCATACCGGTCATACGTGACGACACGACCTCAGGTTCTCTTGTCATCACTGATGGCCACTGATGACACCTGGGTCCAGATTCGGGCGTATAACTGAAGGCACCCTCGCAAAGATAAAAATGCGTGCGTTGGCAGTTTCGTGTTTGATCCTCTAACTCAGCCCCTTCTCAGAAAAATGTCGAACTCGCTCGGCGCCTTTCCCCTTCGAAAGCGCAAGCCACTACGTATTTCAACTGACATACCTCTGTTCGTGAGGTGTTCATCCGATTCTTCGTCCAGTTCGTCGTCCCCTACCAACCAGAATGATACCCCTGGGACAACACCAAGCACGGACACTCCTCATTGCTTCATTCATGTCCTCTGCATGCACGATTTCGACTCTTCGGAACCTGTCCAACTGCCATTCCGCAAAGGCGAAGTGCTGACCATAATTAAACAAGAACCTTCGGGATGGTGGGCGGCTATGCGACCTCAAGGGGATCGCATTGGGTGGATACCAAGCTCGTTTGTCCTCCCAGTGGATGGGAGCAGGATAGTGGAGTCTCCAGACGAGGCATGGCCGTACGAAAACATCAATCACCCTCCTCTCTCTGCCGTTCATGATCATTGGGTCCCTGTTTCTGAAGACCCCACGGTATGTTGTCAGACATTTTCATCGGATGCTAAGTTGCTGAAACATTCGGAAAGGCTCTGTCATTCCGGCTGGTAACGCCAACGGACCTCGTTCCATTAAAAGGTCTTGACGACCGACTGCGCAGCCATGATCACGAGTCGCCCCTCAGCACGTCACAATTTCCCGATATGGAAGATCTTTATGTCCCTCCAACACCTCAGAGCCTTCCCATTCATACGGTACAGACATCGCATCCCTCAAACCGCCTTCCGTCGGAGTCAGAAAGGATCGATTCAAAATCACTTCCTTGCCTGACTACCCCTGTTAGCTCAGATGATATCGCTCTGCGGCTCACCTCTACCTTGGACATTGAAGACTCGCTTGTAGTTGCCAAGTCGATCTCCACTTCTACCAGCACTTGTTCCGGCGACGGGATTGATGGCCAATCCCAACGCTTTCGTTTCCCAGCGAATTTTTGCCGAGCAGATCCTGTTCAGGGCATTTCAAAGATCAAGTCACTTGACCTTTCAATTTGGAGACCAGACAGCCTCGCGGAACAGCTCTATGTTTTGATGCACACACTGTACGCCGCCGTCCATCAAAACGATTGCCTCGATTGGATGATGGGGAGGGGAAATACCCACACAAATGGGCTGCGCCCCTTTTTTCACACCCATGACGACATCGCTTCGTGGGTACAAAAGTTGATCCTCGTGTCTGACGGCGATATAGCCCGACGAACTGAGCCGCTGGACTTTTGGATCAGAGTCGCTGAGGTGATTTACCGTTCGTGTCTTGACAGGCGACAGCTGGAACTTGACAACCTTTTGGACAGAGATGTCGTGCGCTTCGTAGTTTTGATTCGTTGTGTGGGATTATCCTGGGCCTGTCAGGATCTTCAATATCAATATCCTCACCTGGATCCGCGTGGGCACGATGCACTCACAAGGAGACTTTTGTGACGCTACGCAACATGCTGGACGTCAGCAACAAGTTCGACGATCTCATGGACCTCGTGGACGCGGCAATGGGACAGGCTGTACTATATGTACGCGGATATCTGGACCACATCAAAACGCATCGTACAGAGCACTCCAACACCAGCACACCCTCACACCAGTCAGGACTCCCCGCCGTCACAGGCTTGTCTGTGGCTCTATGCAGAGCCGCGGTGTCAACACTACTGCGACATCAATCCTCGTCGTATGATTTCAAGATCACGGAACCCATACCCAGCTTCATCGACGATCAACTCCAAAATATTCGGCTATCCAACGACTGGCCGTTGGCAGGGAACTAGGATATTCATTACTAGGAATAGCCGAATTAGTTGGCAATTATCCAGTGTTCATGGACATCTTTTCTTGGATTAACACATTGCTATGGTTGGACATAATATTTATTCCAATGTTAAACGTTAATTCATGAGCGGACGAGGGTAACGACATGATTTCAAGGAGTATTCAACAACGGATTCTATTTCGTGCTGACATAGTCAACGTCCATCATATTAATATTACCCAAGTTCAGCATATTGCGGAGTACGTTACATGTGGAGTGGAGGAGGGATCAATGTGAAGGTTCGGGAGGGGAACAATGGAGCGAGGGAAACTTGCAACTAGCAGTTGCAAGCCTCACCGCCATTCTGAGAGGCTGCCTGCCTGTTGAGATCAACGCCTTGCCGAGCTCCAGGACCACCGCGAGCACCCGTCCGCGATGATGGGGGAGCAGTAAGCGGTAGTTTCTTGGCTGTGATCGCTGAGCGCAGGATGCAGACAGAAAAGTAAATGTACGTACCGATGGCTGTAAATATGTCTGTCACGCCCTCTCCTGTCTTGGCGCTGGTTTCACTCCACATCAAACCTTCTTCCTCTGCATACTTCTGAGCTTCTTCCTGGGTCACCTGGCGACGTGCAGCCAGGTCAGCCTTGTTTCCGCAGAGAGCGATCACTATAGATGGATCGGCTTGACGTTGAAGTTCTCTAATCCAGTTCCGTGCCTTCTCGAGCGACGACGCCTGGGTGATATCATATACTACCACTGCACAATTTGCATTGCGATAGTACATAGGGGCCTGTATTCCAAGTGCTGCTCAATTCCACTCCGGGGAGCTAGATATGAAAAGACGTACGAGAGACTATAAAAGAATGGATGTAACCATGGTGTACCTCGTTTCACAGGCATTAAACAGCGAAAACATACCTTGTACCGTTCTTGACCTGCAGTATCCCTACAGAGCAGTCAGATTTCAGGACCTACCACCTGGGTTCAGAGCATACCAAATCTCGAATTTAACCGTTGTTTGATTATCCAGTGTGACGGTCTGCGTCAGGAACGCAGCTGTAGATAGGCAAGTGAGCAGCGGTCGTTGGAGATTAGGCGCAGAAAACGCATACCGCCGATAGTGCTTTCTCGATAATCATCAAATTGGTCCTTGACGAAACGCAGAACTAGGCTGTCGCAACGTGCTCGAATGATGGATTCACAACGAGACACAACACTCTACCTGGACTTCCCAACTGCCGATTCGCCTGGAAAGAATAAGACACGAGATAGACGGCGAGTTTAGTACATACCGAGAAGAACGAGCTTGAATTGAAACTGTTTTGACATTGGTTGCGGTCAGAGAATGAAGGAACGGAGGCAACTGGTCCAAGTCAGCAGTACAGCACCGCAGCTTGCAGTCGCAGTCGCTGCTTATATAACGATTTATTCCCACGGATGTCTGCCTAAGGCGCAAAATTTCGCCCTGCCTTGACTTGCTTCTAACCGCCATCATCGTCGTTCTCTGTGTTTGCTCCTTGTCCCAAGCTAAGCTACGTCGCCCAGAAAGTTTCCTCCTAGTGTCATCGCCAGCACACATCTCTCTCGCCATTTCAGTTCCCGCCTGCTAAGCTCGCCTGCTCAGTGCTCGTGCATCCCCCCTCGTTTTCGCCCTAAAGAGGAAGGCAGTGAAAAAGAAATGAATCGTCATCATCCTTACGGCGGTGGAGCTTATGATGGTGGCCATAGAAGAGGTGGCCCTCCCAATGGACCAGGACCCGATAGATCCTACAATCATAGAGGCGGCACTCCACGTGGGAGAGGCTTCGGTCGCGGACGAGGCAGCTTTCATAATGGCTACGACAGCGGGCCTTCCAGTCCCTATGAACAAAGTCAAAGTCATCAAGTCGACGTCAGCCCATACAATAGCTACACTACGGGCACCCAAGACCATTTCTATCAAAATGGAAGTGGTAGTTATGCAGGTGCAATTCCCTCCACTCAGTACACTATCCAGAGCACGCCAGACGGCTTTCCTCAGGGTTACAGCAATGCTGAAGGTGCGCTTGAAATTGAGACTGAAATACAGTGCGAATATAGGCAGTTGTTACACATCGTCGCATCAGTTGAGCCGCAGTTCAGCGGGTAAAACTGGCAGCTCCACATTGCATTCTTCGCTGGACATTCTTCTGGCTTAGTAGGCACTAAGAGCCTTCGTCGCGAGCTTTGGGCTATGCATTAGCGAAAGCAGTGAAGGTGGACATTTCAGCAAAAACTGCCGGGAAATGAGTTTGCTAAGCGCCAGCCGTTTCAATTCATTACATCCTGGAGATGCGACGCTTTGAGTTTCCCCAGGGGATTTATTCGTACTCTGCGACTCGATGTGCTACGTGGTTTTTTTCCTGCCTAGCCGCCCACTTGCTTGGTTTTCTGCCTTCTGAAGTTCTTGATCTCACCCGTATCAACCCCCGTTAGAAGTCTCCGACGCCAATTATGATGACGGAGCTTTTGGTCGAACCCCTCGGAGGGCTATTCGCCGCGAACGTGATGACAAAGTTCATGACTCCATTATTGAAGAACGCATACAGCGCGAGCGACCTTGTCGTACGCTTTTTATTCGGAACATCAAGGCAAGTTACCACCGGGTGCAACGCTGGATTTGAAGCCTGCACTGTCCGTATATGCTCGTACTAATTGTCTGAATTTTCTCAGTACGAAACTAATAGCGAAGACGTGCGCCGTTCGTTCGAGGAACACGGTGAAATCAAAACTTTTTTCGACCTCATTGCCACACGCGGAATGGTCTTCGTTACCTACGTAAGCTACTTAAGTCGCGCTCTGGATTCCTGCTGAGAACCGTCTTTTCAGTACGATCTAAGGGCTGCTGAGAGAGCCAGGGAACGTCTGCAAGGTTCCGAGATCAGTGGTCGGCCCGTGCGTCTTACAAATTCGTGATTAGGTCTCACTGAAGACATCGGATTTGCATAGATTGATGTCCATTACTCGCTACCACGAGACGATCAGAAACAAGGTGGCAGTGACCGAGAGAAAAATCAAGTAAATAATCAACTTGCCATTGTCGGATGTTCTCTGAATATCAGGCTAGCAATACCAGGGCTGTCTCATAGTAACGCTGAAAGATTCGCGTCAATTGATTGACGACAACGAAGTGCGACGCAAATTCCAACAGTTCGGTGATGTCAAGGCCGTAATGCCCGTTGGAGATCGTACGGAGTATGTGACGTTTCCTGTTCTTTACTTCACTACTTGCTCATGTTTATTCCAGTCAGCGTTACGTCGAATATTATGATATGCGGGTAAGGTGTCAGAATACATCGTTCGTTGTCTAGCTCACTTCAAGCTAGAATTGTGATGAAGCCTTTGATCGGTTGCGCCATCAGGGCCTGCAGGATGGTACCATGGACATAATTTACGCATGGGAAGAATCCGAGGTGACGGGTCCAGCCACACAACGGTAGACTTTTGACTCACTTCCACGAAGCGTTTACTGATCGGACTGTGTATTTCAAGTCGTGAATCAAGATATGATGGGGGTCGAGACTGGGAAGACCGAGGTCATAGCTTCCGAGGTCGCGGGCGCGCCCGAAGCAGAGGTCGTGGCCGAGGTTATGATGATGGCTGGGACCGAAGAGATGATTTTAGGGGTCGTGATAGACGAGGCTTTGACGATGATTCTAGGGGTGGGCGGGCTGGTGGAAGAGGCTATGGCAGTGATAGGGGTGGATATGGTGGTGACCGTTACGAAGCACGTCCGCCTTATCCCTCCGGCAGCTACAGCGAACCTACAAGCACGACAGCTGCTTACATATCTCCCCCCTCCGGACCTACTAGTTCCCAGGTATGTTTTTGTCGTTCGTTGCAAGCATGCCAGAGTCCTTGACGTGTTGCAGACATCTGAGGATCGCTTGGAACAAGCTAAACGGGTGCAACAGTTATTGGCTGCCTTGAAGCAGCCCCAAAGTGGAGCTCCGCCGCCTTCTCAACCAGCACTCGGCCCGGTTCCTCCTGCGCTCTCGATGCCATCGATTGGGCAGCCGCCGCCTGGTGTAAACCCATATTACCCCCCTCCATCAATGCAACAGCCGGCTCCTCCATATCCAGCTATACCTAGTCAAAGTACGAATCCTTATGGGCAAATGCCACCGCAGACCCCAACGCCACAGCCAGGACAAGCTGGAATGGGAAGCCTTCCTCCTAACATCCTTGCGTTACTTCAACAATCATCGGGCCAGCAGCCACCGCTAGCGCCTCAACAACCATCTGCCCCGCAGTATGGAATGCCTCCGCCCCCTCCACAGATGATGTCACCTCCTCCTATGTCAAGTCTACCTCCTGGTGCTCCCCAGCCGGGCGGACCAGGATACCAACAGCTGATGGCCTTTCTCGTAAGCAGTCCGCTGGTTCATCCTTCTGCTTCTGACACTTTCTGAGGCGTCTCAGAAGCGAGGCTAAAGTGCACATAAGCTGGCGCATCCAGTTCACTTCGTCGTTCGCTGGACCATTTTTTTCGCCGCTCGTCTTGTAAATACGCTGTAGTACGCTATCTTTATGGAATTCGTATTTCGTTGCGTGTTCATTGAGGACGATGGTTCGTTGTTCTTCTGGATGAATGTTCAATTGCAAAGTATCTAACTAGCTACCGGTACCGACTCGATTATTCATGAGGATCACCGATCAATGACAAGCTGGATTGACAAACGGAGTCCCAGGCGGCAGATTTCCCAGACAAGCGAACGACCTCAATTACGGTATACAGTCACCGTGGTCTCCGACATGATGGAATGGGCTGTGACTCGAGCAAGCCTCCCCCAGGCCTCGTTCCCTCTCTCCCGCTGATCCGATACACATTTGGAGGAACGCCAGTTCACGCTTCACCCGCTGATCGTTTCAAGTTATCATGGTCTCCTTTTTTTCTCACCGCGCGGTCTGTGTTTCTATGCCAATCGCCATCAACACCACGCACCAACGTCGATCCCTTCCGACGCGCGCTCTCTCAGAGTCCCCCCCCCACGGCCGGCCTAAATGAGCGGGTGGTGTGATTTTCGATCAGCCTTATCAGGCGTTCCGATCTTGCGATCCTCGTCCCCACGTCCGCCGCCGACACCGATCCCCTTTTCTTCCCATCCTCATTTTTTTGTACGTGGAGGCGCGTGTGTTGTAGCAAGACACACACGGCAGCTCGACGTGTCGATCTAGGACGTCTCCTCCCCCGTTAGCTGCGCCAACTTCTCTGGGTCATTTCGGTGCCTGGATCTCAGCCCGCAGAGTACGCTGCGAGCGTTGTTTGCCGGGGCATGCAAAGAGTACGTGCGTTGCGGCCGCGCTCCCACACTTGCTGCAACGGTTCCCCCCCTGAAGAGGAAAAAAAAATCGTCGAAGGACACGCTGTCGTTTCAGGGGTTCCGTGTGTGCTGGCCAGTCGCTGGTTCCTGACAGAATGTGCTCGAGAGTGCATGGATACGGACGAGATCAGGTCACATCAGGGCCCCCGCGCACGTGCTTTCCGTCCTTTGGTAACGTGGAAGCGCCAGGGGAAAAGGGAAGGGAATCGCATCTTGTTCTACGGCCGTGATTTCGTTCTACGTTACAACGTGACCAACACGTACATGTTGGCCGCGATGATGACGAGACACATTAGGTACCCAATGACCGTCACAATTCTCCCACTGCTGAAATCAACCGTTCCACCCTCGATATCAGCTGCCTTGTCTCCCGACGCACCAGCGCCATCCACAGCAGGGAGCGAAAGAGCATCCGAAGAGGGCTGCGACGGAGACGTGGACCTGGAGTGTGACTTGACTGACATAAAGCGTGGTAAAGACGTGAGATAGACGAGTGGGAAAACGACGAATGGAAGAACGATGGACAGGGCGACTTGACTTGCGACCAGCAATGTGTTTATACCACTTTCGCCCACGACAGAAGCGACTATGACGGAGGGGACAACGGCAATGACGCGAGTAATAAGACGGCGGAGCGTGGGCTAAGGGAGCGACCATCAGTTTGAATGCCCAGAAACAAAGTAAACGGAGTATTACCGAAACATTCCAACGCAAAAAACCTTCCGAGACACACTGGGCAGCCACGGTACCAACGATAGATGCACTTTGGCCCGAAGCAAGCAGGGCTAGAGCGAAAAGAACAGCGGCACCTATCTTGCAATCAGCAAGTGAGCATCGCGAGACGAAATAACCTTGCCGTTTCCGACTCTATTCTTAATTAGTGCGTGGGCATCAAATAGGCTTGCTGGAGATTCGCTTCCATACGCTCCCGAGCCGTAATAGAAAACAGCGCTCGAGATAATGAGGATCCTGTAGCGAAGTGAGCGGCGCCCAGTTGAAGCCTGGTTTAAAACACTTGCAAGGAATTGATGATAATAGCAAAACCCATCAGGCTTGCTGTAACGTCGGTTATACCATGATACATGTGCGATCTGATGAAGCTCAGTGTGTTGTTCTCCCGATCAGCATGCGTCAACACATTCGCGGGATAACTGGTCTCATCGCAGCGTGAAATACTGAACAGTCTTCTCCACCCGAAGGTGGAACGAATGGATCGAACCATGCGCTGCAACAGTGTCATCTGATGCGAAGATAAAGGCTCTGTAGATTCTGGCAAATCCGTCTCTGAGTCTTTTGCCAATCGGTCCTGTGTGGAGAGGCGAGATCCAAGAAAGAGGCTGTGTGGCATGACGGTAGCACCCAGGATCCCCACAGCTGAAACGACGATCAGCAATCGTACAGAGAGATGGGGCGCACATACACGCATAGAGAGAACCGTTTGCAACAAGACCTTTGGACGGAATGAATCCGCGAAAGGCGTCTCCCCAATTGACGCTCACTCTAGATATAATAATTATCATGCAGATAAGTACGGACAGAACCTTCAGGAGGATTCAGACATCGCGTCGAAGAAAGAATGATCCATACCAGCGCGGCGATAATGCCTTCAAACAATTTCACAGGTCTGCCCTTCAATGGGTTCTCGATAGCGAGGAGAAGCATGACGTCAGTGGCAGTCAATATGACGGCTGCCCACAACGGAAGCGCAGGAAACAGGAGGACGAGTGCGATTGCGGATCCCAGCAGTTCGGCCAAATCAGTGCAAATGATGGCGAATTCGGAGAGAAAGTAAAGCGGGTAGAAAGCACCCCATCTCCACAATAACTTGCGTTTTGGGCTGTCGTGGAACAACAGACGACAATGTGAAGCAAGATCTGTGGGAATGTTGTTTTAACGTTGATCGCATAAAGTACCGAGAAAAGTTACCGAGTCCCGTTACGGCCCCTAAACGAGTTGCCAGCACCTGTGAGGTGGATCAAAGACGGCGAAGGGCGGCAAAATAAGAATTTTCCGACCTGCAAAAATGTAGCAAAAATTCCAGAGAGTAAAACGGTGAACAACAAGGCGTATCCGTATTGCGAGCCAGCCTGAAGGTCGACACCCCAATTCCCACTGAGTGGTAGGAACGATCAATCCATCGGATAGCACGATAAATGCTTGGATAACCCACGGATCGAAGTAAGCCACCGAGCAAACGATTCCTACACCCACATGCTTAGTTGCGTGATGGTAAACCCGCCATCCAATGTGGTGAAGTTTTGCAGACCATCCGGTACGAGTGGCTTGGTTGGCTTCGTCGTCTACCGTCATCCGAGAAAGATATGAAAATCGACGCTCCCGACGAGATTTAAGAGCGAACAAGATGTCGGAGAGAAGAGAAGTGTGAGGACTCAGGTCACGATATTTATATGCAATACTCTACGCGAATTCACACCTTGAATGACCGGGGTGGTCTCATTTATCCGACCGTGTCCGCAATCCGAGTGTACCCGTGTCTGGCACGACTGCAAGATGAATCCAACAAGATAGGTAGTCCAGAGCCTCTTCTTACGAGCCCCTCTCACTGGTAAGTCACTTTTATCCACTGAGCTTGCATCCGTCAAAAGTCAGAATCAAACACGCCGTTCTTTCCAAGAGCTGACAATTCGTCGTCATCAAGCAGACACGATGCATAAGCCTGCTTAAACTGCTGTCTGGCTGTTGTGATGCTTTGATGGTCACTTGTCACTCACCTCCAATTCTTCCTTGCTCATGACCATCTTGGGCTTCCGGGATGGTGCAGATGCCGCAGTAGATCTGAAAGAACCTTCAGAAGGTAATTTACTCGTGCTGTGTACGATAGAAATCCCATCGCTCGGTCTGGGAAAAATCGATCCAGCCGCATCTAGTCGCTCACGCGTAGTGACGTGTGAGGTGCGTGAAACAGAGCCATGGCTCTGGATCAGACGTCCCCCACTTTCCGGGTGCTGTTGTCTTGATTCTCGCGCCGGCATTGTAACGTTATCGACGCTGGTATCAGCTAATTCTGCAGGCCCGTTATCGTTCAGAGGGCCATCTGCAAAAGCCTGGATCCCAAGTTTAACCACAAGACGCAATTTTACGCGGCGCGCGTACCTTGAGATTCGCATGCATTTCTTTGACTGGTGCAACGGGTTTGAGACTTTGCAATACCTGTCTCTCGAGCTTTTCCCAATCTCGTTCTGGGATCGTTGGCTCGGTTGCGCCAAGGTTGGCAAGTTGATCGGCAGCTTCATTCCCCTCGATTCCGACGTGGCCGCGGACGTGTTTGAACTCGACCGTCTGAGACGTTTTCCGACGCGCATGGAGGAGTGCGGCGAGATATTTGACGAGAGCACGGTTCTTGATTGGTTTTCCATCGGCAGCGAGGAAGCCATTCCTCATCCAAGTAAAAATCCATGACGTGACACCTGCGCGGATATATTGAGTGTATGGGTCATCAGAGAGTGGATCAAGTACATTGTATGGAGTAGTTGGAGTCCGTTTTGATCAACAGTCGGCGCTTCAGATGGGGAGTCGTCTCCAGTACACGGACGATTGCCTGTATGCGCGGGATCAGTCGATAAAAGCGGGCAAGGATGAAGGTTGCCAACGATGAGTTCGGCCCGGTTGTTTGTCTGATCGCCAGGACATCTCTCGGAGATGTTCCTGAATGTCTGTTGGAGCGCGCTTAGGCTTGGACAAGGAGTGCATACCTGGGATCGCAATGGCCCCACCACACACCGATACCCGCGACGGAACCGGGCTGTCCATTTCCCTTACAAGCGCCATCGCAGTAGACTATGTCGCAGTCGTTTTCGTCGTCGTTTGGCTGGGCAACGACGGTAGGCCGACTTGTGGATGAGGCTGGTGCAGCGTCGCGTGAAGCAGGCATTCGGGCTATAGTGATGAACTGGAGTGCTTCGGCCTCTGTGCTCAATTTCTTGTATATTGCGCCGGTGAAGCCCCTTACCTGAGCCTCGCAATCGGCCCTAGATGGGGTCAGCGACGGCTGGATGTCTATTTCGGTGCATACCAGGAGCGATAAATTCCGGGCGCTCGACCTGCGCGGACGGCATAGTAGCCAGGTTTGGAGGCCTTGGGCATCGTGGGGTGACGGCAGGGCGTCCTCGTGTACTGCCTTGTTGTTGCGGTGATCCTTGTTCCCATAGGAGACAAGGTGTTGCAAGCGAGACAAAGTCTCGTCCGAATGCGGTCGCTGCCTTGTACTCGAACGACGTCCTCGAGCATGGTATATAACTCGGTCGCGACCGTCGTCAACACCCCAGCCCCGCCTGGTCAGCGACATCCTCTCGCACCCCTGATACCATTCACGATCACGACCATCTCATATTCAGCGCCGCACCATGTCTTCCTACAACTACGCTGCCGCGCCCCAATCACCCACCTTCGGGTTCTTCCCGACCGCGCCATCTGCGCCCCATGCATTCTCTACCCTACACAGGGACCCGCGTGACACGCACGCGATGTACGCTGCACTGGGCTCTTCCATGGGCTTCCAGTCGAACGGTGCGCAATCGCACAACAACGGGGGTGCCTTCAACCCCCTGAAAAAGTTCTGCAGAAAGTGAACGTTGGGTCATGATGGAACACTGTAGCATAGGAGGGGGTTGGCGTGGACGAGGGCGCTAGACAGCCATCGCGGGGACGAGTCTTCGACATTCTATCTGTATCCAATTACTACTACTGTATCAATTTGTGAATCCGGACCTTTGCGGTGGACCGTCATCAGACCGACAATGGCCCCCGCGCGAGCGAGCAACATCAACACCGTCTACACGCTCTCCCTCCTCTCAGAGTACAACCACACCCTCGACTCTCTCCCCCTCGACCTCTCCCGCAACTTCGCCGACCTCCGCGAGCTCGATGCCGTCCTTTCATCCTCCATGGCCTCCATCGTCATGAAGATCAGAAATCTCACCCAAATCATCGAGGACGGCTCCTCCTCCAAACACGAGCGTCTCATCCTCCTCGCAGACATCGCAGACGAGGCCGCTCGCCTCAAGCTCGGCGGCGAGGACAAGATTCGCGTCGCCTGCCAAGCGGCAGACAACTTAAAGGGCCACATAGACCACATGCGTCTCCTTCTCGCCCAACTTCCCTCCTTCGACATATCCGCCCTGAACAGAACGACCACATACCCACACATCTCCTCTCGTTCATACATGCCCATCCCCGAAAACTCGCGCCGAAAGAGAGGCAACTACAGTTCCATCATGAACAGTGCTCCAGACGTCAGCCCCGCAAAGCGCAAGCGGAACCCTCGAGAAGACGATATCGACATTACCGGCAAGTCGCCTCGCAAAGACAAACTGGGGGATGCAGGGACATCCAGGCCTCGCAATGGCGCACGCTCCAGAAAGTACGCCTCTCCTTTTACGCCTCTACCATACCTGACGCCTGCGCTCCAGACCAGAGCGCGCTCCGTCCCCAGCAGAATCTGTCCTCTCAGTTGCCTCCCATATCCCACCATCAGCCTCTCAACCACACGCCAGCACTTCACGCGCCTCGGCACACCCCGGTCGCGGCGGTAATACGACAAGTAAAAGATCGAAAACCTCCCAGCCATATGATGATCCTCCCTCAAACGGCTCGGCAGCGCGCAGGGATGTCTTTTCCGGCCCAACAGCGGCATCCACGACGCACACATCCCTTCCTTTGCCGTACTCAAATGGCACCAACGGCCTACACAGCTATGACATGGCGAACGGCCATGCAATGGCAAATGACTGGTCCGGTCCACCACCACTTGGACAGCTGGAAGGGCCAGGCATGCCTGTTACGCGGAACGCTGTGCCGACAGGTCCTGTGTCCGTGATGACACCCATGTTGCCCATGGGGCCGGCAAACGATCATCCGGCGAGTGCAGCAGCAGATACGGGCACGGAAGCGGGTGAAGGCGACGGTGAAGGCGATGATCGACCATACTGTTTCTGTGATGGCGTCAGCTACGGAGTGATGGTCGCATGTGACGACCAGGAATGCGAGCGAGAATGGGTGCGTTTTTACCTGCCCTGTTCATCAAACAACGACTAACTGCGGCCCTTACTCTAGTTCCACCTCAGTTGCATCGGCCTTGCGTCGGTTCCGGACGGGTCTTGGTTCTGCGACATGTGTAGAGCCAAGCAAAAAAATGCCAAGCGCGCTGCGAGGGGAGGCAGAAAACGCGTCGGTGGTGGTGCGCGTTCAGGTGCGAAGGCCGCCAACAACTCTTGACGACATCTCGTGCTCGAGTATTTCCCGTATGTATTACCACCCCTGTCTATATTTACCGTAATCGTTGGACTGTTTGTGATCCATTTGCCTGTCCGTTCAGCGAAGTTGAACCTCACGACAGCGGGACCATCTGGTGATCTCGTGGATCGGGGGTCCTTGCTCCTCGTGTACGGATTGGCAACATGCAGGAACCCGGGTGTTCTTCTGAGGCTTGATGGCAACGTGGGCTCGTTGGGGATGACCACACACCTTTGCAGAGTCTTTCATACCGTCTGAATGTCGTGCAGTCCCAACGATATTTGCAAGGGAGCGTCCTCAATGATGTTACCAGGATGCCGTACAATAAAAAAAGAGTCATATACATAGTAAAATAGCTCAGCGCCTTTTAGATCCGCGAGTGTCATCCAAGCCTGGCGACATGCGACGCTTCCTGAACCGCGCGGGCGTCAGATGAACAAGTTCTGTGATACGTCACGAGGACGCACCTGCTATGCCCACGATCTTCCGGTTCTCGCGACGGCGTCCTCGTACCATCCTTGGCAGTACCGCCATAATCCAAACCCTCAACCGCAGGCGCATTCCCATCTCTGTCCTTGTATCTGTTCTGATTCCGAGGTCCAGTTGGAACGCCAGGAGGCAACGGGGATGCTGGTCTGGCAGGTCCTTGTGGTGCTGATGCGGAAAAAAAGAGGTCAAGGGATGCCCACTGTTGCACGTAGAAATGACGTACGACCATCATATCTTCCTCTCCCGCGACCAACGAATCCGCCTCGCCCACGTAATCCCTGTGCCATCGCCCTCCCACGAAACTGTACAGGAGGAGCCCCACGACCAACGTGTCCAGGTGTTGGAGTAGGTCCAGGAACAGGCGTTTGTACCGGCACCGTCACGGGAGTCGTGTTGCCTTCCATGCCACCGTACATCCCTTGTCCCATAGGCCCCTGCTCCTGCTTAAGAGCAACGCGTGCCCGCGTGAACGCCACGGATCTCATTATGTGTAGCTAGAAGTAAGAGGGACTCATCCATACCTGCATACCGTATTCAGCGTTCATTCCCATTCCCATCATGCCGGGTCCTGGGCCACCTCCATATCCGTCCTGCATGCCCATCTGCACGCCATGTTCGGATGCACCGTTTGCTACGACAGGTCCTACAGGGCCGGGTCCTGGGCCATCTTGCATCATTGGGCCTCCACCCTGCATCTGCAAACCCAGGTCGCCGTTCATGCCCATACCCATCGACATGTTCATCGCTCCCATGCCGGACATGTCCATCATAGGGTTCATTCCGACATTGGGGCCCATCATGTTCGCGCTTGAGCTGCTGTTCATCATGGCATTGGCACCAGTCATGACCATCGTACGCAAGTCGGGAGGTAGCGCTGTCAGTTGATCCTCTCCCATGGCTGCAAAGTTCTGCATGGCAGAATCAGCGTTCGTACATGCCACTGAACCGTAGCGTCGGATACGCACGAGCACGTTGGTTTTGAGTACGTTTGCGAGTTCTCCTAGGTCTCGTCTCCTATAACAATATGCTTCCCAAGAAATTTCGTCGAACCCGTAGTTGAACCAGTCGCTGATATCTGAGCCTGGCCGGCGCCATGGCTTTTCGGCCATTGCAGTGATGTCAACTTCAAGGATCGAGCGGCCATCGAGTATGCCGGATAAATCTGGGTTGATGGAGGGGTGTGAAGGGGGAGCAGTGGCGGGAGGAAGTGTAGATGGATCTGGACCCTCGTCTGGGCGAATGTCTGCGATGGAAGAAGGGCCAGTAGGGGTTGCGGAAGTGGTGGGTGGAGGGTGGGGTTTTGCTGGGGCGCCTCGCTCATGAGGTGTGTATTCCGTGGTAAGTTGCGAGGGTGGAGCTTGAGAGACGTGAGCATAGAGGTAGAAAGTAGGAGAATTGGTATACGTTTACTCGTTTGGGTTGAAGGACGGGACTGAAGTGACCGTCCTGCGGCATTCTGATTTCTAGTCTGGGTTAGCACCAGGCTGAGTGGCGAAAGAGGGAGGGTATATGTTCACCGGAAGTCAAGGGAGCGAGAAGTGGGTTCCATGATGATTTCGACATCCTGGCGGCGAAAAGTAAGTACGCATATGGAGACTGTCATTCAGCACATACGTCCTCATCGCTCTCGTCATCCTCGACTACGCCGTTTTCTCCGTTTTCTTCTTCATTTTCTAGTTCGTCCGGGCCAGGGGATAGACTGAAAGGGGGCTCTTCCTCGACCTTGGCTTCCAAGGTTTCGAGTATTCCATTTGATGGCTTTACCGCCTCGACTGGGACGCTGTAAGAGACTTCAACGACAACCAAGCTCACCCACTCTGGAAAACTCACGGTTGCGACACTGATGATCACACGCGGCAGCAGAAACGTTAAAAAATTGATGATATTGAGCGAACAGGAATACAGCGCGCGAAGACTCTCTTTCGGAGCCTCCGAGATTCAAGTCTGAGCTGTTCTTACCAGAGGTCGTGACCACCGTCGCGCCGGTCTCACCGTACAGGAAGGCGTCGTCGTCGTCCCTGGTGTTGCACGAGTCAATAAACGCGATTGTACTAAAGAACGGACGGACATTGAGCTCGTTGGTCTCCACCCACAGCGAATACACCTCGAAGTAAAGAGACAAAGTCCGTGTGACTCGTGTGACTTCACGTGACATCCCCACCGCTCTTTCTTGACTCCATGCTAGCCCGCGTCGTCTCCTCCTCGCCACGTCTCTTCGTCCGCACCTATGCCGTCTCCATCGAGCCTTCCGTCGTCTACGACAGAAAACCCGTCCCACGTCGCTACGACGAGCGCAAAACGTACATCTACAACCAGTACACCCGCATGCTGGCCCACAGCACCGGCGCACCCCTCATACTCCTCCAGCACAAAGACTTTACCACGCGCAAGTTGCAAGACCTCAGGCGAGAGATAGAGCTTGCAAGCGCGCGATTCGGACCGTCTCTCGCCGCCCCTTCCCCGTCGCCTATGCTCACGGTCATGCGGACGTCCATCTTTGGCGTCGCCTTGCGCGACTTTGCCCCCATAGACGCAGACAAGGCAAGACAGATTGCGAAACTCGTCGAGGGCGGCTTTGCGGTACTCGCGCTCCCCTCACTCAGTCCACCGCAGCTGAATGCCATCATACGTGCCATCGATCGCGTGGTCCCTCCAAAGAAGGAACAGACGGAGGCGAAACCCGCCAAGGGCAAGGGGAGGGACGAAGACTCGAACTGGATCCCCGGACGGCCAGCTCCAAAGGTCAAACCAGTGCTGTCGCCTGAACTCAGAGTCATGGGTGCGTTCATCGAGGGGCGCGTGTTTTCCGCTGCAGGGGTCAGGGACGTTGCAAAGCTACCACCACTCGACACCCTGAGAGCTCAGATCGTTGGATTGCTCAGTACGCCTGCAATGCAACTCGCGGCTGTGCTCAGCGAAGCAAGTGGAGGCAGACTAGCAAGGACGTTGGAGGGGTTCAAAAAGGGATTGGAGGAAGGACACGACGCGGAGGCACCACCACCATCATAACATCAATTGGCATACTTACATTTATGATCTAATTTTACACGAGCAAATGACAACTCACTGCTCTTGCAAACAAAACTCCCAGGTCCGATTCTCTCCTCCTTCGCCTGTCTTCCCGTGACCATGTGCTCTCTCACCTTTCGTCATTCTATGCTCATAGCCTTTCCACGCGGTTCTGTGAAACACGAATGACTGCAAAAGTTTATACCGCGGATTGGGCTCTTCACCGATCCTTGTGGGTTTCGGAGGGGATTTTGCCAACCGGGGAATATCCCTGTGGAGGTGTTAGCTCGGAGAGAGTATGCTGAATTGGTCACACCATTCAGTATACGGCGGTACATTTCGAATTGTGATCAACACCGTTCCTCTCGCACTGTTAGTGGCTGCAGTAGTTGGCGCCATGTCTACATCAGATCCAGAGAGATCATCTTCCAGAGGTTCGTCGTCGTCTTCGTTTTGCTTGCGCCGGCGAGCAGGGTGAATGACTGGTATCGGTCCAAGTCCCAGGCAGTCTGGTGCAGAGCGAAGAAATTCCAATATCAGACGTTGGTTGGATAGAATGTTCCTATTCTGATCGGTGATACCCTTTCCTTGACGGGCAAGAGTGAATCAGAAACGCACTTTAGACTCGTAGGCCAACCACGTACCTGCATGAGGAAAGTTCCAAACGATCCGATCCCAACGCCGTCCTTTTAACACGGCGTATTTCTGCAGTTTGGTCGCATCGATACCAAACAGCACCTCGACGCCGCGTTGCCTGATAGCGCTCACGATCGCTTCTGCATCTGGGTATTTCGAAAAACATGCGTCTTCCGAGTCGTACGATGTCGCCGTAACGTTCGCCGGTGGGAGATGCACCAGGGAGGACGGGGGATCTACTACGAGCGCGCGAGCAAACGAAAAGTTTCCCTCCCCAACGAGGAGAATCTTATCCGTGGGCTTGAACGGCACGGTCGGTGCCTTGTCCCTGGCGGCGCTCTTTGACTGCTGCTTTCGCTTCTGCTCCGAGACTTGAGCAGCGCGTTCAGCCTTTTCTTTCGCTCTTAGTCTGGATTGTTGCGATTGAAGCGTCGCTTTGAGCGACGTTTTCTTTTTGTGGGCCATATGAATGGATTGGATATCTTTTGGCAGGTGGTTGTTTGGATCGAAAGCTGTTGCCAAACACGAGATCAGGGGACACGTCGCACCTTGACACACTTCAGCACAGATTCATCCCTCGTCGCTCATTCTACCGACATTTTTTCATTAAAATGGTGCGTCTGTTGCGCGCATGACCTGTACATGACTCTGAAGGGTATGTTAGCCTACCCAATTTGAACTGCGACACAAAAATGCCCAGTTTGCCAACGCTGTCAAGGCGGGCAAGAAGGCAACCAAGCCTTCACGACAGGAACAGCTGTCGAAACGGAGCCCAGTTAGCTTGTGGGCTTTAGGAATTGTTTTGTTTGTGGTTATCGGCGGAGGTGAGTCTTCGACCAATCCTCATTCTCATGCCCTCCCAACACGCACTCTACAGTAATCTTCGAGTTGGTCAGGATAATGTTTCTGTAAATGTCACTATCAGTTTTGTTATGCTACCCCGCGCTATATCGTGTCGGTACTGGATGTCAGTCGTTCATCGCACTATTTATTGGCCAGGTATTTTGTCACAATTCAACTCTCTTCCTCAACATCATGCCCCGAGTTACTCGCTGTCGCGCTAATACTCATGCTCTGGCTCCTTGCACTCGCCGCCCCGCTTCCTGTTACTTGCTTGATGCTTGTGGTAGTGTTGGACGGGCCGGGTTGCTCAATACCTTCCATGGCATCGCCCTCGAGTTCCTTTTCATCAATCATGACCTCGTCTCCCGCCCAGATTCGCGCTGTGGGTTGCCAGATCATGATGATATTGTCTTCAGACGTGCTTGATGCCGTCCATTGTTCACCTATACCCGGTGCCCAGCAGAAATCAGACGGTCGTGCGGTGTGACCTGCGTAAATGAGTCGTAAGCTGGCTTGACGGCACGGAATTGGGGTCAAATAACTTGCCCCCATGGATGAACATGAGTTCTGGTGGTCCATCTTCCTGGTCATCAGGTGTCTGTTCAACCCCAACCTGTGCAAGGTCCCATATGTTGATGCGCCTATCACTCGATGCAGAGGCGAATACGGATGCTACGTGAGGTGACCACGCGAGGTGCAAGACCTCGTCAGTGTGTGACTCAAAGATATGGACCCTCTTCGAGGTGTTGCGAATGTCGTGGAGGGCAATAGTCTAGGAGATGCAATCATGCAAGCAAATGGGGACTGAAGTGGTTTAAGTGGTTTCTTGGACGTACCTTGTCCGCACTACCGGTAATCAAAAGGCTTTCTTGTGCAGGGTTGAAAGCACAAGCGAGGATTTCTCGATCATGGGCCTGGACTTTCGTACTTGGTTCTGCTGGAGATCGGGTATCCCACCTAGTACGACAAGGTATACGCACAACGGGTGCCAGAACTGATGAGAGACTCACAGGAGAAGCAATTTGTCATCACCGACACTTGCAAACACGTTTTCTCTTGTTGGGTGCCAGTCAACGTCCTAGAAAATGAAATTATCAACGCTAGCCTCAAGAAAGTAGACGGCAAACCATTTACCCCAACGACCGAGGTATGTCCTTTGTAAATAGTGGCGGGCTCAAGGGTGTTCCGTGCTTTGGTGTACGAATTTACGTCCCATAGACAAACCGTCATATCTTCAGATGCGCCGAGGATATGTCCCGTTTTTACTGGGTTCCACGCCAGACCGAATCTGTACTCGTCAACCCTCTAGTAAGCACGCGACGCGAACCAACATACCCTTCCTTCGTTTGCCCAACAAGCTTGATATCCGGCTTACACACACCTCCCCGCTCTGGCTCGCTCGTGTGCTTTGTTCGATCAAAGATGAATACCTCTCCAGATATCGCTTTCGTAGCGATCAAGTCTGGGTTCTGCGGCATGAAACGCGCCCGGTTCACCTCCCCCGCGTGATTGATTTTTTGTATGACTTGGATTCGCGGTTGGGGTGGAATAGTATACCCGCCGAGTTCACCACGCTCGTCGTCATAGTCGTCACGGTCGAGCTTGTCCGCCAAAGGGCCGTCGCGCTTCGGAATGTGAACTGTTGCGATTTGGAGATAGTCTTGTGCTTGGCCAGAGGTGTGCGTGCCGAGAAGCAATCTGTGGACAGTGTATGACTTGTTCGGAGGGCTGTAGAACGGTGCGTAAGGTGGAGGGAACCACGAGCGAGAAGATACGTACGATTCTTTGTCTGGGAACCACTGGCATGTCAGACTTGGCCAGTCCAGCGCGTGTGTGATGACCATATCATACAGATACGGCGCGTTCTTCTTCCTGGAGAGGAAACGAGTGAGGACAGATTCATTGCATGGTAAGACGAGTCGGTCTTGCTGACCATGTTTTATATTCCTGCGAAAGTGAGTGGGATCAGATCTCGGCGCTGAACAAGAGGGTCAGTGAAACGAACCTCATTGATCAATTTGTTCTCCTCTTCGGCAGCGAGGTCGTCTTCCATGTCCTCATCCTGTACGGTTGGCTTCATTCCCGGAAAAGCTGAATATTCGATGCTGATGATACACGGTGCAGGGTTGGAACAAGATAGGGTGGCCTTTTTAGTCGAAACGCGTCGCGTCAAAATCACGGCTTGCTCAGTCTCAGATACGCGCGCTCGCGACTCACGATGCCAACGTACGAGTCGCCTGTTGACAGTACCTATCTAATGCATATGCAAAGTGATGCCAGCAACTTTCAAGCTTGCTCGACAGAAGGTGTCTTCTCTAGCGAGTGTATCGATGAGACGGACGAGATGAAAAATCTACTGATACTCCTTTTCCCATTTAACAAAGAGTTTCTCCAAGTCAAATCGGGGATTCTCTGGGTCTGTGATCACTGCGGCGTAAATTTGATCAGAAGTGCGAAAGGACAAGGGCCAGAGTGCAGGCGGAAACTCTAATCGCGCGGCAGAAAGTCAGGGTACAAATACTTACCACCGTCGCCCTTGGCGCTATCTTTCTTTTGACGCCATGCATCTTTCGCCTGTGCTATCAGTTGTTCACGGCGGCGGATCGCGTAGTGCTCCTTCTCCTGGTCGTGGGCTTTTTGCAGTGAACGGCGGTGGTAGATGCCGTATATGATGCCCGACGCCAAAGCTGTATAACGAGCAACCTGAAGCAAGTCATGCATGAGGCACGATATCAAGTGGGCGACTACGTACGTTCAAAGTCGACATGACAGGCTCAGAAGGACTGGTCTAACAAAGAAAGAGGGACAAGCACAGCTGAACGGCTACCCAAACATCAGCACCGTTTCGTAGACAACGCTTGTCTGAACGTACTTGCCTGTGTGGTTTCGGGCGAGTTGCAGTGGCGGAGCAAATCGGTGTTTTCTGCTGACTAAGCAAATGCTGGAACGTCCAGGGGTTCAGATACTTTTGGGACGAGGAAAATGAAGTTTGGGTGGGCAAGAGAGATGAGGACTACGCTCGCAGCGATACTCTACAAGTCGCTCGACTTGCCGGGGCGAGTTTTTACAGGCCTGATCACTAGCACAGCTGTGAGAAAAAGTCGGCCGAGCGGAATGTGGAGAGTTCGGATGCGAGTCCGTTTGATTATCACGTAGTCGCACAGACTTTCGAGTCTCGGGTTGGTCCCGCTTTTCATGTAAAATCCCTCCAAGACGCCCGCGACGAGTCTGCCCCAGCCACCTCCATGGACGACGACGTGGACATGGATGCCCCCGAAATCTCGACCCTGCCTCAGGCGGAGGCTACCCCACCACCCTCGCGCGGTTCAAAGTTCAGAGTCAAGTTGTTGGTTAGCGACAAGAAGGGCAAGGGAAAGTCATCGCCTCCAATCGTCGTCGCAGCGACGCGGAAGAGCGCACCACAGAATCAAACTCAGCCGCAGCCCCACAGCGAAGAGGAAGTCGACGAGGAAGATGAAGAGGACCAGCTGATCGACGATGACGAGCCAGCCCCGTCCATTTCCGCACAGGCTGCAACAGGCACGAAACGCAAAGCACCACCAAAGAAGTCGTCACGACCCCGCAAGAGCGACAAACAAGACAGGGACGATAAGAAGCCTGATGGTGAGTCAATCCCCCATTTCTTTACGTCGCTGGTTGCTAGACCAAACTAACATTGCTAATAGAACCGCGAGAACCTCATGACGTGGGTCAGAGTGTCAGCATAGCTGCTCTCCCCGAGAAACCGTCACCCAAAAAGAAACCGCCACCCCGTAGACCCGCACCAGCATCCAAGCCGAAAATCAAACTGCCTGCAAAGTATGTTTGCTATTCAACTTTCTACAAAACAAGTCTTACATGCCTCGCGCGCAGAGGAGCAAAGGCTCTGACAGTTCCTCCTGTAGAGGACGCCGCGATGAGCGAAAGTAAGCAACGTTCGTGACCGCGGTCGCTCTCTCCTCAAAACATTTCCAGCGCACACAATCACAGCCCCATCGTCACCGTTCCCCATTTCACGCGTTGTATCGCCCGAACCCGAGGAGGTCGAGCCACCTCCGCCTCCTGTTCCTGAGCCACCTGAAGAGAATGTGCCCCATCCCGTACCAGTGTATCCCCTCCCTTCGAAACCCTTTCCAGTCCAACCACCACCAAAAATTGGAACAGGGTTTGCACCTGTGCAACCTTTGGATCGAAGCGGGGCCAAGGTTCGCCAGTGGAGAATCGCGAATCGCGAGATCCGAGGCATTGCTGGGGGCCGTTGGTTTGCTCGTTCATGGGTCGGTGACAAGGAGTCGGAATTTGCCAACGCCGCCGCGCTGGCTTCAGCACCAACCACCGCAAAACTCGCGGATTCGGACAGGATTGCCATTCCGAAATCGATCACTTCCCTATCTGCGCCTGCATCGGGCAAGGCTGGCAAGTCCAAAGGAGCTCGGGGCTCTGCAGCGATGTCAGCAGCACCCTCTCGCTCAGGATCCATAGTACCAGAACTACACACCCCAAAGGCACCAACGAAGATGCGCAACATCATCACTGGTCCTGCACTGGAAGCCGGAGACGAGCCGGAGACGGTTGCTCCGGAACCCCGTGGCATAGTATCTACGGCGTCATAGACACGGTTTTGTATTCGTTGTTTTCATAGACTTCTGCCTGTGTGTGGGGTATTGGCTCGGTTATCATATTCTTGATTATTTCTGTCTACCGTTCCAAGTTGCGTTGGCTCAGGCTGGGTCAGCTAAACCCAGGACTACTTGAAATGCTACCTCTCCGTAACTCACATCCAACTTTCGCCACTTTTCACTGGCCTCGCACATTTTCAAGTCCATCCCTCGGTGAACTGTGGCCGAGCCAAAGAGCACAACGAGAGTTCTCTAACACGACGCCCGCGCATTGGTGCACATTTAAACAAACGCAAGCGCACGTCTTCCGGTCTCCTGGTCCTCAGCGTAACTCTAGTGCAGGGGCACATCCGACTTCTTCCTATCCAAATGCACAGCCTTTTGTCAGAGATCCGTTTACGATACTCTTTTGTGGACGCGACTTGTTCTCGTGTATGGTATTCAAGGAGGTTTATAACGCAAAAGGTGAGCTTTCCGGGTCTAGACACGTCGAGGACGCGTGAAGCGTAGGTCCATTTGCACAACAGGTCTTTGGCGTTGTTTTACTCTTCAGAATGGGACCAATGAGATTACGCGTCTTGGGTCCCATCGCACGACGTCCAGCTGACCTCCGTGCACTTGAACAGACGTTTGGAATAGTCTACACATAGCCACGAATCCTGACACAAGGACTGGCCGAAGAGGTTCGCGATTAGACATATGTCGGTTCACCTTCCTACATTCCTTTGTCGTCTCGCGCCTTACCGATCGTAGCACCGCTCAAGACAGTCGGGGAATCACTAGGTGTGCCGGTACATACAATACCGGAAGATAAGGCTGTATTCAGAAAGTGGCTCGTAAGTTTGTTGTTTTCTAAGCATTGGGTGTGCGTACGCAGCAATTTTCTCCTGACAGCCTCCACCACCGTTTACACCACATCCCGACAGTTCAGGCTTCCAAAATGCTTCACATGTTCTCGTCACAGCCTCGTTCGGTCGCATCCTCCCTGCGTCCATTCTGCGCCTTTTTCCAAGTACCCAACGTTTGAATGTCCATCCGAGTCTGCTTCCAGCATATCGGGGACCGGCACCAATTCAGCGTGCATTGATGGCTTGGGAACAAGAAACTGGTGTGTGTGTGATTGAGATGGGAGAAGTGAGCCGGAAAGCGGGCAAACTAGTGGACGCAGGTGGTATCTGGGCTGTGGATCGGATGGTGAGCGGTCCGTTGGTAGTCGGCTAAGTTGATGACGTCACAGGTTGTACCTGGACAGCGCTTACCCGAAGGTGCCAATTTTCTCGAAATGCAAGAGGCACTTGCTGTGTCAGGTGGAAAGCTTCTGGTTAATGTCCTGCGTGACATGCTTTTGGGAAGGGTAAGGTCTTGTTTTACCACATTCACTTTGCAAGGTTGACCCGTCAATACCAGGCTCAAAGCAGCCCTCAGGAGGCAATGACATCAACGGTTGCTCATGCTCCTCTCATTACTGCCAGAGACTCGGCCATCCAATTTACATCGCAGACGGCCCTGGTGATCACCCGACTGGAGCGCGCCATCGGACACCAACGTAGCCTCACGGTGGCGGGGGCGCTCCCTGATGGGCGAGGGGTGGCGATCGCAGGTTTGCGAGTGGTGCCGACCGAACTTTGGCCTGTGGCATCTTCTAAAACTGAATGTCCGGGCACAGCCTATTATTCATCCGAGACGAGATCATTGGTTGTAAAGTGTGCGGAAGGGACTTGGCTGAGTATAGAAAGGCTACAGACACAGGACAGGGCGATGTTGGAGGCAAAGGAGTGGTGGAACGGGATAAAAGGACTAGGATGGCTCGAGGATGGCTCATTCAGGTTCAACTCGGTAGTGAGGACGTGACACGGTTGTCACTTGTGACAACGCCATCTGCCAGTGGTAGGCTGCAAAGTAACTCATACAACCAACTTGTCCTCCTCCTTGGCTTTGCTGGAAATTCAGTGTGATCCGCCTCGAACGAGGCACGATGTCGGTGAAGACCACCGCTATGAAGGAAGCTGATGCCAAGTCACGCGCTGGCGGAGCGGGATCCACTCAGCCATCCACCAAAACTGGTGAACGGGGTGGGCCTTCTGATTTATCGAACGATCACCAGTATTAACACACGAGTAGCCGCAGCCCAGCATTTGTTCTCCTCCGACCCCAAGTACAAAAAGTACACACAACAGGTCGAAAAGTGCTTGAACGCCTTCGACAACGTACATGAGTGGGCGGATTGTATAGCATTCCTGAAACAACTACTCAAGGCGTGTATTCAGACAGAAGGTCGTCTTCTGTGACTGATAGCTGGGTGTAGACCTTCCAATCATACCTCCAGTTCAAAGAGATCCCGCACAAACTCATCGTAGCCAAACGCCTCTCCCAATGCTTGAATCCCGCTTTACCTGCTGGGGTGCATCAACGAGCGCTTGATGTGTACACTCACATCCTTTCGGTTCTTGGAGTGAGTATTTTGACACGCAGACAGCTCCTTGTCCTGACAAGGAGATACCAGACCGAAGGCCTGAAGCGCGACCTTCCGCTTTGGTCCTCGGGGTTATTTCCGTTCTTCGAGTATGCGTCCACCACTGTAAAGGTCTGATGAGATTTCTATTCCCGTGTACTCTAAATCTTAAAATTGGACAGCCCACTCTGTTGAATATCTACGACACATATTATTTTCCGCTCCAACACGATCTGCGGCCCGTAATGAAGTCATTCATTCTCGCTCTACTTCCAGGACTCGAGGAGGAGACAGGTGAATTTTTTGACAAGGTGTGAGCTCTCGATGATCTAGTTATCATGTGACTGGACTATGACTAGGTGTTGGGTCTTTTGGACCGATTATCTGGGACTGTATCACCAGTATTCTTCATGCAAAACCTTTGGCTCGTTATGATTACAATGCCTTCCGCCCGGGGCACAACGCTGAACTTCTTGTCGCGACGTCTACCGCGCCCACACGCTGACGAAGGTGAGCAAAAAATGAGTGCAGCACTTTGCTGTTGCTATATTCGTTTCAGACATCACTACAATTGTCGGGCGCGACATCGGCTTGATGATAAGAGCATTCGCCGCCGCATTGGAAGATGATAACCTTTTGGTCCGTAGGAGTGCCTTGGATATGTTACTACAGACAATGCGCGTCGACAGTGCAGCCATTAAACGGGCGAAACCTGAAGATGCCGCGATACTCATGAAGGCAGCTGTTGGTGTCGTTCTGAGGCGTGACTTGTCGCTGAACAGACGGCTGTATACATGGTTATTGGGGCCCGATGAGAAAAGTGAGGTACAGTCTGAGTATCTTCAGCAGCATGCATTACAGCTTTTGAGCTCTACGCTGAGAGTGAGGGTTTCATCTTTACGTTGGGACATTTCTGACTTGTCCCATCAGGACGAGATGTTCGCCCCTTCCGGAGAGTACTCCGAGTCACGTCCTTTCAAGATATTCATTTCTCTCCTTGACAAGTGGGAAATCGGCTCTGCGCTTACCGAAGCTTTGATATACGATGCTGTCAAAGCAATGCGTCAGCATATGACGGCTGAATCAGAGACGAGAGAAGATGTATGATTTTGCTAATCCGTTGACTATTCCTGGTAACGTCTTACACTGTGCAGATCAGTATGACTGCGAGCACCTTGTTGGAGGCTGCAGAGCCCAGCATACTTTGGAAACATCTGCTCAAGGGCATATTAAATAGTATCAGCTCCAGTGAACAACCACTTGAGGTATGCCAGAGGAATGTGTCATTGCTTTTTCGCTTATCAGTAACTACCAGGCCATCAGTCTTACGCTATTCCTTCTCTGTTCGCTCCCTGTACAAGACGAGGAAGTGAAGAGCATCCATCTGCCTGTGATCTTTGCTGCCTTGATGGAGAAACTACTTGTGAGAATTTGACTGCTTCGCGTGCGCACATCTAATCTGGACCAGGTCCACGTAGAGGAGGACACCTCCCGTGTTGTCTCACCTGCAGTGCGAGAGTGCTTCATACTTCAGGATGAAATATTACGACATCTTTCCCCAGAAGCTTTGCAACAACGTCCAAAGCTAGTAGATTCGTCACAAGAATTGACGCCGAGTGCCTTAGCGTTTGGTTTGGCTTTCTATGGCCTTGGTATCCCGGCTTCTGTCTCCCGGAACCATTCGACCACGCCCTTGGTTTCTGTCGTCGACTATTCATTTGCGTTCAGTCACATCTGTGCCCAGGTCGCGATTCGACAACGAGACGTCAGTTTATCTCTGAGGACATCGTACTCGCGTGTGCTGTCTTTACTTGGGAAACTCGTCGAGTGTGCCGAAAAGGCTTCTGACATCGAGATCTCTTGGAATCCATCAAGCTGGGTTGGCGACGTTCTTGATATTCTGGATATTGAAGTAAGATTCTTCCTGCTTGTTTTACTTTGTAGGCTCACCAACGTTTTTCAGAACATCGATTTCAACCTAGTGGACAGCTGCATTTCTATTGTCGTGTCACTCCAGCGATCATCTAAATTCGTCCCAAAGTTAGTCCCTGACCAGAAACAAGTAGTCAGTCGGATGGTGAAGAAGGTTGGTGTAGCTGTCTTTCGCTCTCGGCGGTATCATGACCATATTTACAGCTCTTCAAGTTTCTTCGTCAGGACTGGGCAATATTCCACGCTCGTGCCGTCAGTCTGGTGTGGACGTTGGAATCTTCCAATGATCACCATCTCGTTGAGTCTATCGTCGCTCAAAGCATGAGTTCTCCAGAACCTCGCATTGTTCACGACGCTTTCGAAGCATTCGGTGTTCTTTGGAGATTAACGGGTGAGTTCAGCCTTGGATAGAGAGGAGACGCTGAATTGTGGTGGTTGTTTATAGATGATGACAGTTTCCCTGGTTTTCGTTTGAAAGTTCCCTTGATGATTGTTTTGGAATCGCTGAAGCACGACTGTCCCACCTCACGCCGGGTTGGGGAGACTTGGATGAGATGTAGCCTCAGGTCTTACATACGGTATGTATACAAATGCTGATTTCTGTGGGCAACGTTGCCGACGCGGATCCTACAGGATACTAGAACCACTCCTCTACGACCTACTTGATCCTAAGATCCGACGAAAATCTGTTGTGGTAAAGATCAGAGGCAAGGAAATCCGGGGGTATATCTATGAGCAAAAATTCGATCAGCGTTACGTCCACCACCTTCTGGAGATCTTACATTCCGTCGTCCAATTTGGCGGGCAAGGATTCACAAAAACCGCCCGAAGCACTCCAATCAAGCGAATACAACACCAGCCACTGGTGCAGAGAGTAGAAGCTGGTAATTATTCCTCATACTTTGAATATTAGGTGTATTTATTACCTACTCAGCATTATTTGACCCTAACGCCAGTTTTCTGGACATACTGGTCGAACTTCTGTCACGGTATGAGCATTCACCTCGCAACCCCTCCTTGAATATTTTCTTATCTCTGCATAGATTTATTCAATCAGAGCCGAAGGAGCAAAATGCGCCAGTGATGGAACCTATGAACGCCAAGTTACATTCGATGTCTATCGATATCTTGCAAGCCATTGTAGCCCGTGGAGAGGTCGATCATCTTGCCCTCGAGACACTAGAGCCTATCATCATAGGAAAATTGTACTTTTTCGTTCATCTGAAGCGCCTTGACCTCCAGAACAAGCTCCTCCGCATACTTCATTCGTTGATCTCTGCCTCTACAACTCACATCGCTCAAACGAACGCCGAAGAGCAAGCAAGTTCTGAAGGTTCCCTCACTTCGGGAAAGAAAGTATATACAGTAAACCAGCTTTTGACCCAGACGCTAACGGATGGAATTGCGGTGCCCTCCAATCGACCTGTACAACAACACTGGCTTGACTTCGTGCTCATGGCTATTCCACAATTCCAACCAGCACTTCAAGGGATGATTTCTCCCCTGGCTGATTGCATTTGCCGACAGCTTCGTTCGCTCCTGAACGATGCGGTTCGAGCCAATCAACCGGGTTCACCGAATCCTATCAGAGGCGTTGCGACAGATGCAGAGTTCGTCATGCTGCTCAACTCTTTGGAGCGACTGCTTGTCTTAGGCTTAGCGAACTATGCCGAGACGGCCCAACAAGACGAGGACACTCCAACACAAGAGAAGACTGGAGAAAGCAGTGGAATCCTTGGTTACGTCTCGAATGTTTTTACCGCTGATACCACGTCGACTTCGGAAGACCAGTCTGTAGTAAGCCTCTTCCATTCGGATAGGTGATTTTCATCTTAGTTGCGCAGGTCCGCTCTCCTGGCTTCCGTTCGCTCAATGATGGTGTTCGCGTCCTGTTCGCGATATGGATTAATTTCATCTGGACTAGCCCGGCTTTGAAGCGCTCTGAAGACGATTCGCTAGGGCTGATCTATGGTCGAACGCGTGGTCGTTGTCGGAGGGTACTGGAATACCTCTTCCGGGCATATCCTTCAGAAGTCCTGGAGGCAGTGGTTAGCTGTTGGGACCGCGATCTGACCCTTCACTCCGAAGATTCCAAACTTGCTGAAAGTGCCGCATTCGACCTGGTTGATGTTCTCATCGCAAGCGCTCATTCTGCTGTACACATGATATGCGAGAGCATAGTCATCCGTTCCTCAGGCGTATCTGAGAGAAGCCGGAGATATATAAATCCCGAGGTGTAGGTGTAGCCGACAAGCGATCTATAGGAACGCTAATAAGGTCACTTGCAGGTCTGATGGCACTCTATTCAAGTTCCTGGAGCAGTACCTATCACGGTTAGAGGGACCGCTGGCTCTTCAGGTTTGGGGAAGGTTCATGCAACTGGCGAAGGACGTTGCCTCCAACATTCGAGAATTCCGCGCGCAAATCTATCTAACTCTGAGGTAAGAAGATCTTCCGTTTGATCGATTGCACGTTTTACAGAGGTTTCGCAGGTGTCTATGCGTTCTAGGTGATAAAGTTACTCAGACCACCGCCATGGACGACAAGCGGATCAGGAAAGACCTCCAGGAGACGTTTGGGAAACTCCTCGACGCATCCGTGACTTTTGTCGGTCGGACCTCAGAACCTTCGAGTTGGATGCGTCGTACGACGAGGGAATCTATGATAAACGGTAGATCATCACCGGCTCCGCGCGGAGGTGAGAGAAACTCGATGACGGGATGCATTGTTACTGAGGCTTGCAAGGCCCAGTTGCTGATCTGAAGTCGAACGAGAAAGCCAACCCTAGTGCAATATCTCTGCAAGACAATTCCAGGTCTGTGTGGGGAAGCGAGCTACCAACCCAGGTGAGAGCGGGCATTGGAAACGATAGTCCGGGCATTAAGCATTGAGTAGATCGTCGACTTCGTTGCGACTACTGTCGTTCCTAACTTGCGGAAATTCCTCATGGATAACGACAGAGTGGCAGGTGCCTGCAGTAACATCGTGTACTATATCATCAACTCGGCGCTGAAGGCAAAGCCGCGGTAAATCGTTTTTCTTCGACCTGGTGGCAATATCTGATTCGCACTCAGTCCATTGGATTTGGACAACACATTGGTAGATATCATGGTGGAGCTCACCAAGTTGCCTCCTGCACTCAAGGTTTGGCGTACACCGGTTTCCGATATCCTATATGATAGTCGGTTCTTTCAATCCAATTCTGCGGCCGCCTTCAAATGGAAACCGATCATTAAAGCCTTGTTTGACTCGGACAAGACGTCGTTTGGCGAGCTGCTCAGTATGTTTTGTATCTTTACGTGTTGCATCTTGTCGTCCTGAGTCCTGCTAGGTCGTATTGCCACTGTCCCATCCACCAACATCTTCGTCAACCGGGAGAATGAGATGCTGGTTCGGTCCCTCAATTTACGACGGCTCTCATTCGCTCTGTTCGTTGGGGAAAAGAATCACTTCTTGACTCAGTTACCCAGCGTCCAAGAGAAATTGGTTGATACTCTACGCAACGTCCCCTCGCCCATAGTACAGAGTGAGGTTTTCTTGTGCATCCGTGTCTTACTCTGCCGTCTCTCGCCGCACAATTTGACCAGCTTCTGGCCGGTGATCTTGACTGAGCTGGCAAGTAGTCTACTTCACCCGTTGAAACGCTCATTCAACGAACCTTGCAGTATCGGATTTTCGAACAAATCATTATGACCGTGCCGGCCGATGAGTCGGAGGATCTTCCTCTTATTCTCTCTGCGAGCAAGTGCCTGGATTTACTCCTCACTCTTCAAACACCCGAGTTTCAAATGTATGCCTCGTTCTCTGATCGATGCCTCGAATCAATTGACCTGTCTTAGACACCAATGGATGTTCATAACCGATACGGCCGACGCCGTGTTTCGTCCAGATGACTGGAATCCAGAAGCCATGTTCGATCAACTAGCAGAGATTGTCGGAAGCCTCCCCATCCCGGACGCTCGGGTGAGTATCTCTCATACGCACGTCGCTCACACTCATGGATTCACCCGTTCGTAGGAGCGCACGCGATCCAAGAACGGTCATGTCACGTTTCCGTCCAGCTCTGCTTCCGTCAGCTTCCCATCGATCGCCG
This sequence comes from Tylopilus balloui, assembly GCA_038089995.1. Taxonomy (NCBI): domain Eukaryota; kingdom Fungi; phylum Basidiomycota; class Agaricomycetes; order Boletales; family Boletaceae; genus Tylopilus; species Tylopilus balloui. The sequence goes on along the minus strand of JBBPLW010000008.1, from coordinate 14,514 downwards.
AAACACGATCCACGCGGCGGCCCATGTTGAGCGCGTTCCGACAGATCGACTCTGTTCGCGATCTGAGAGCCTTTTTCTCTCATGTGAGCATCTCGACGTATGAAAGTGTGTATGCCAGCGGGGGAAATATCGACTGGGAAGCTGTGGAACAGGGGCTGTTGGATGATATGTTTGATGGCCGTTGAATTGGTGATCATCTGCAGCTTATTCTATCCAGGCTACAGCGTTCGTATTGTCTTTTCTGTTATCCCTCATACCATGTGTTTTCTTCATTCGCCTGCACTGTTTATAATCTCATGCAATTTGACCACCGTTGCCCTGATCAAAGGACAAGAAGCAAGGATATAGAGATGTGCATATTTCAAACCACGACAAAGCACGAGCACATAAAGTATCGACGTGTGGGTATCATCACTAAAAGTCACCCCAGCTACGCCGGAATTTGTACTGCATACGTTGCTAAATGTTAGCGGTCCTTCTGCGTCTCGCTCGTCCAGTGTATTCTCGTACCTTGTATGGCAGGTTCTTTCTGTGAAACAACAACATAAGCGTCCGAATGGGTCCCGCTGCGAACAGCACACACTGACCTCATCTTTTCGGCTGGCGACTTTGGCTGCTTGTATCCCTGTTCGCCAGTACCCCATTCAGACTGGTCCTCCGTTTCCTTGGAAATGTCCTTGTACTTGACGGCAGGATCTTGTTTGGGCGCGCCTCTGGTTATCTTGGGTCTGGGTGCCGACGTCTGCGCTGGGGGCTCGTGTACGCGCAAGGCCTCCTCGACGGTGATGCCTTGGTATTTGGCTTCGCGCTCAGCTTCAAGACGCTCGATGATTTCGTGGTGGGCGAAATGCTGGATGTCTTCGGGGTGGTTGTACGACGCATCCGATTGCGTTTCGGGCGTCGAGTGGAATTGCTCTGTGGTGGGACGAGGTAAGCGTGAATTGGGGAACGGGGAGGGGACAGCGCATGGCGAAAATCGCCCAGGAACGTACCTTCGTGGTGGAGGAAGAACTCTGGACGGCGTCGTGAGCGACTCCTACGGGCGTCGATGCGATGTTTCGAAAAGACGCACCGCTCTCAACGTCATAGTGGTGTCCCTCGGCGCCAATGTCGTCAAAAGAAGGAAGGCCCTTGAATCCGGCGGTCTCGAATTCATCGGGGGTCACCTTTCCGTCGCCATTCTTGTCCATCACCTTGAGCACGGTGTCGACGACATGATCTGCCTTTTTCTGGTGCTCGGCCTCGTCCTGAGAGGCGTGGGATGGGTGGATGGGGGAAGACCGGTTGGGGAAGGAGACTTGCCTTGGATTTCTTTTGCGAATAAACGTGGTGAACGCCGTAAATGGCCTCTATTTCTTCGCGGTCCCACGTCCCATCCCTAGGAGATGTAACGTCAGCGCGTGTATGCACGGCGTGCACGAGTCTCACCGGTTCAGGTCGTGGAGCTGGAAGAAGCTCTCGAGATCGAACGAGTCGCTGTGAGGATTCCTGAGCGCCGGTCTCGAAAAAGTCAGAGGTGGTACATACATGTGGTGTTCGGAAGCCATCTGTGCGGGGAAGGCGCGTCAGGAGGAAATGCGACGGAAACGGGGCTGGCTGCGTACGTGGCGGACGGCGTAGTCTGCGCCAGCGAGCTTCGCATTCTCGCCGGCATCGTCGTGTGCGGAGACGAGGACTGCGAAAACAAGAGCTATCGCTGCCAAGGGGTGCATCGTGCAAGGTCGAAAAGACAAGCTAGCAGCGATTACATAACGAGTAAGCGACCATCACCGTCCTCGCCTGACGACCCCTTCCGTCAGTGCCTCCAATGCCTCCCTCGCCTCGCTCGCGGGAAGTACTCCAAGCACCTCCCTCGCCTTTTCTGCATATGCTTGTGCCAGATCGCGCGTGCGGGAGACGCCGGACGATGCATGAATCAGTGACAGAGCCTATCCAACCACGTAAATCACGAAAAACGCGCATGCAAGAGGGCTCACCCGTTCGACATCTCCGTCGTGCTTAAATCCACGCGCGATCATGGGTTCCAGCTCGGGATATTCCTCAGCGGCGTACAACACCGGGCCCGTCGCAAGACCTAGACGAAGATCTGCACCGGAGCCTGGCTTGCCAAGCGCCGTCGAGGACGAGAAGTCCAAAATATCATCGACGAGCTGGGGCCGTCAGTTCAGATCGCTTCCGGACGACGGACGACGGACCTGGAACGCAATGCCCAGATTCCGCCCATAGGCATACGCGACCTCCTTCCACACCTCGCCTTCTCTGCAGCCCCCAAGAACGACGGCAGCCCGGGCACCTTTCGCCATCAGCGACGCCGTCTTGAAATACGTCTTCTTGAGATATGCACGCCACCTATCCGAAGAGGGTACCTCCGCGTGCGAGGGCGACGCATATAGACGCGATAGATCGACCTCGGCGGACGCGGAAGATCGCGACGAAGACGGCGAATCCGTGCTGGACCTAGCACCCGTCCCTTTCATCTGCAAAATCTCACCTTCGACCAGATTGGCGATCACGCTCGCAATCAACTCGACGACTTCCAGGTCGCCGAGTCGAGAGAGCGCCGCACTGGCTCTCCCGAGCAGAAAATCACCCCCGAGGATGGCAAGCTTGTTGCCAAACGCAGCCGGCGCAGAGGGAGCACCCCGTCGGAGGTCTGACTTGTCGATGACATCGTCGTGGAGGAGAGATGCGACATGTATCATTTCGACTATCTGGGCAAGACGTAGCTGAGTGGGGAGGAGGGAATGTGCTAGCTGAGGCAACGGAACAGCGGAATCGGCGTAGAGCGAAGGAGGCGGTGACGGGTAAGTGTTTGTTGGGGGAGGTCGGAGGTCAAAGGGAGCGTTGAACGATGCGGTGTGGTCTGGCATGGTGGGATTAAAGTCGTTGAGTACGTCGGAGCGCGAGAGGGGGGCATCGAGCTGCTCGGAACTGAGACGAGCGTGTTCTGCGGACCAGACCTTGAGGGGGAAATGTGAGCCCAGCCCATTCGTGGCACGGGAGAAGAGGAGGACAAGCAAGGGACGGAGCTGCTTTGAGGGGTGGTGAAAGTAGTACGACGCAATCTCGGAGAGCGTCGAATGGGATGAACCGAGCAGGCTGAGCAGTGACGAGCGGACGTGGGCGATCTCCGCCTTGAGCAGGGCATGCGGGTCGACCTTGTTCGAGGACGAGAGGGGCGACGAACGCGCAGGCGACGACGGGGACGGCTGCGGTGTTGCAAGGGGGCTTGCGGACAGTCGCGGAAAGGTGAGCACGGAACGAGACAGACGCACCGTCGACGTTGCCCTCAACCACGTCGACATCGTCGTCGTCGTCGTCAAAAGTTTCTCGGAAATGGCGGGCCCTTCTTTTTTTTCCCGCGATGCGGAAGTGAACGTCTAGGTACTACACGGTCACCGACTAAACCCCCGCCCAGGCGACGTTGCCGTGCTCGTCGTCCGACTCTTACTGCCACCCGGCGAGCTCGCCATCGCCGCCGTCGTCGCGCCCATCAGCCCACGATGCTTGTTCACGGACGGCGCAAGAAACGTCGCCAGCTTGCGTGCCTGTAACGACCGCTTAGCCCGAGCAGCACACATGGCATCAGCACATGCCTTGGTGCACATCGCATCCCAGTCCGCCTCCAGCGTCCCGTTCACTGCGAGCAGCAACAGCGGCTCCGTACTTTGCCCGGGCACGCCCCCATCTTCGACGGCGAGCACGAGAATCCGCCCGAGCTGCGTGTGCGTGCGTGCGGTAGTTAGTGCAAGTAGTCGTAGAGCACCCACGAACGATCGTGAGCGCACCTCGCTCTCGACCATCCCTTCTCCGTCGTCCCTCGTCTCGGCCCACACTTCCGCAGCGAGCCCCGCCGCCATTCGAATCTCGTCCTTGGTCCTCTGCGGTGCAGGTCTTGCATGTGCCTCGACGCTGGCGACGCTGGCGGGCTTAGAGCCTTGTGGCGTGCTCGTGCTCGATAGTGATCCGTTCGACTTGACAGAACCCGGGCTGGAGGGCGTCTCACCAGGCCCTGGAACGATGAGGGAGTTGCCTGGACTGCTCTGTGTGAGCGTCGTTGCTGCGCTCGTCCGAGAGGCATAAGACACCAGAGCGCCCTCGGGTGTGAGCAAGAGTGCGGTGTGTATGGAAGGGGGAGAGAGCAGCTGGGAGAGATACGTGTGGAGAGTGGGGAGGACGAGCATCGTCGCTGGGTCCAAGGCAGATAACGGTCGAGTGGCGTGTATGACGCAAACAGAGCATGGAGAACGCCATACATTTTGCTACGGAAACAAGTCATAAAGCCAACACATCCAGCGAGAAAATAACGATTAAAGAGAAACGAAGGCAAAGATTTCCAGCTCCCAGTTGTCAGCACGCCCCACTCGCAGCGCAATGTACGGATGGATGGTTCCATGGTCGAAAAACCATCCAGTGTCCTCCACGTTCTACATCATCCCACACCTCTCCACACTTCGCTCGCTCGATGCTCAGATTTTGGGGCGGATAGACGGAACGTCTACTTGCGCTTCTTGACAGTGCTCTCGTCCTTTTTCTCACCACCAGCAGGGGCAACAGGAGCCTTCTCATCCTTCTTGTCGTCTGGGGTGGGTGCATCTGTCTTCTTCGAGCTTGCTTTGGGAATGGGCTTCTGGGCAGCGCCAACCAGGCCGAACAAGGCACCCAACAGGCTGAAGAACGTGACAATGGCTCCAAGCAATCCAGCAGCGGTTTCGGGATGAGACTTGACGGCACCAACAGGATCCTCACGGGCGTCGTCCAGGAACACACCAATCTTGGCACGCACGAATCCAGCAGGGTCGGCAGTAAAGGCTGGAATCTCCTCAGTAGCTTCGACGGCAGGGGCTGTCTTCGCAGCTTCTTCAAGGGCACGCTTGACAGCCCATGTTTCGGCACGCAGTTTTTCTGCATCCTCAACCGAGTGTCCGACATAAATGTTATCAAAGAGTATGCCCTCAGTCATAGTCCAGAGTTCGATACCGACACCACCCTATACATAAAAGACATCATTAGCACAAGGTGCGAAAAGGGGATCATAGGAGAACGCACAATTTGGTTGAGGTGCTTGACGGGCTCGAGGTCCTCAAAGTAGTCAGGGTTAGGGATCTTACGGGGAGCCCATTCACCCTTGTATGCCGGGTTATCGATCATAGGCGCATACCACTTGCCCTTGTATTTAGGGTTGGCCTTCAACGGGCTGTAAATACGAGTTGTCATGTCAACGCTAGGCAGACATGTTCAGAGGGCTGCGTACCGTTTCCATTCACCACAGCCAGGTCCCTCATCACATACGGGGTTACGGACACTAGGTGGGATCCAATCGCCGTCTTCCTCGTCATCCCATTCCTCGGGCTTTTCAGCATCTGGAGAATGTTAACCTCATCACATGTCTCCCGTTGACCAGAATCTCACCAGGGTCAGGGATATTCTCGGGCTCGCCGTCCAGCCAACCTTCGGGCTTGACTGCATCCTCATCTAGGATCTCATAAGGCTCAGTCTCATCCCAGTCATCAGGCTACGCAGTGAAATGGATTAGCAAAGCCAGCAAAACGGACCAAGCAATTACGCTTACCTTGACAGCATCTGGATCAGGGATCTTCTTGATGTCAACCCAGTCAGAAGGTTTTACATCGTCGGGATCATCAACCTCCTTGGGAGGATTGACAGGAGGCGTGAAGTCTTCGAGAAGGTTACCGGACTTTTGTACGTTTCCATTAAACCAGACCTCGTACGCGTTGTTAGGGCTGTATCTTGGTTAATGATATGATCAGGACACCCTTGAGAACTGACTCACTTGATAACGAGGGTGTATATGTTGGTGTTCTTGCCGAAATCCACCATGAGAGGAGACCTGATGTGCTTTTCTTCGTACTTGCCAGTGATGGGGCTCTTATGACGGAAGATGAAGTGCACCTACATCATGGTACACGCGTCAACGCACTTGCCTAGCAACGAAGCTCAATCACCCACCTTGTTACCTGGGCAGGTCATGTCGGGACCAAACATGACTACCCAGGGTGTGGTGTCCGAGAATTCCTTGCCGCTCGTCTGGAAGCCATCTTCGAGCAACTTAATGTAACCACCACCACAGCTCCCGCCCTTTTGGTACTGCACCTCGTACTGAACCACGAGGGGCTTGTCCTTGAAGTCGACAGGGGATGCAAAAGGGGCAGAGATAGCGTGGTGTGCAGCCTTGGACTTTGCGACGAGACCCTTGTTGCCGACGATGAGGGGTGCCTCAGGGTCCTCGACCCTCCACTCGCCGACGTAGGAGAATGTCTCGCCGCCGACGGGGGTCTTTTTGGTGGCCTCAGAGGGCGTCCAGCGTTCAGCCCAGTCATCAGAGAATTGCTCAATGAATGGGGCAGTAATCTCCGTCGCCTAAAAAGAAAAGGTGAGCGCGTGTTCGCGGAGGTATGAGACACGTATGCATATGGTCATGCACGACGCGCGAGGGACAACACACCTTGAAGACAGGGCGGTCGTCAGCAGCGTTGGCACCAGCCGCAGCTGCGACGAGGACAATAGACAGCGCTACGCTTCGCATTGCGATAACACGAAGGACCAGTCGATGTAAAACTAGAAAATGGTTGTGAGGAGACGAGTGTTGGTAAAAGCCAAGTGGACACGCTCTAAATGCTGCCCGGTCGGGAATGCCACGTATACTCTCCCACGCTTGGACACCACACTGGACACGTTCGCTTTCTCATGACATACGCTAGTTACACGCTACTTTCACATCGCATCCTATCCAAGCAAATCTGCGTGTCCTGAGGCCGACAATGCGAGCTGTAATCATCACTGAGCGCGTATACCACCACGACACCGCGACGAGACATACCACAAACTCGTCGTCCAAGTACTTCGACACCGCTATCTGGTCCCCGAGCCCCTTGCGCCGCCGTGTCTTCAGCACGAGGTCCCTCGCGAGCGCTTGCCCAGATGCAGGCTCCAGCGGCCTTAGCTTGATACTGGTATCTGTCGGATCACCTACGGCGCGTCGGTAAGCACAAAGGGCCATACGATGGTGCGTCACGCACCTGGGACGATAGACCAATGGTCAAATACCTGCGAGCAGAATGCCTGCCCCTGCGTCGTAGTGCGCAAGTCTGTCTCGAAGCCGTTCGCGTCGATGACAGGGATAAGGGCTTTTACAGTGTACAATGGTGATCCTGCTTTGGGTGTATCCTGTGTGACGTGCCCTCTCCGCCTGGCAAGCACAGTATACACGGCAGATATACAATCTGCCGGTGCCTGCACTTCTACGTAGTATATGGGCTCCATCAGGCGCGGTGTAGCCTATCGGACATGTCGGTCATTCTGTAATGGAAGACGCGGCGTGAAGAGTGAAAAAAGGGACTGACCATCAGGAATGAAGAATAACACACGCGTCGCACCGTAGGCACTATTTGTCCTCCGCCACGGAAGATTGGCTCCTGGGCCAAACTAGCGTCCAGTATCCGGAACTTGACATTGCGTATAGCTATCGCGTGTGTTAGTAAAACGTCTATTCAAGGAATAGCCATCTTACGCTCGTCGCATAGCGGGCCTTCCCGTGCGCCCCACTGGAATCCTTGTTTGACGTATTCCTTTACCGATCCCAGCAGCTTTTTGTCCACCTACAAGAACAAGGGTCAGTGATGGGGCTGAAACAAGCACAGAAGTGAACTGTTAATTACCTGTGAGGGCAATGTATCATCCAATAGGATATTCGCCCCGCTATCGTCAGGTCCAAACGCCCATATCGACCTTGACGCCAAAAGATCCCACTGATACTTCTCCTGGAAAAAGGTTCCCCGCTCTTTCGGGGTCATTCGCATCGTCACTCGGCCACGCTCAATGTCCTCAGCTATTCCTCTTTCAAGTGGCTCCGCGATCATCGTAATTTTGTTCCTGGTCACCACATCAGCACACATCCACGGTATAAAAATGAACAACTGGTCCTGCAACGCACTTTTTATTCGGCGTATCAGCATAACACTTCAGTGCACTCGTCTCCAACACCGTCTCTGCAAACTTTGTTACTGGATCAGACACTTTGATCTCAATTTCCGAGAATAGCTTCCTGAGGTCGTGCATAACACAATCCAAATATAGCTCTCCGGTACCGATGAGTATATGCTCGCCACTCTCCTCGACTTTAGTGGCAGCGAGTGGGTAGGATTTGTTTATGCTTCGCAGACCCGACAGCATCTTTGGAAGCTCTGATGGAGCGATGGGTTCAATGGCTATCTTGAGAACCGCTTCGGTCATATGCTTGATGGGTCGGAAGATATACAGGTCCTCCTCAATATCAAGAGAGGCAAGGGTAGCAGTTTTGGAGATAGAGGCGTCGACACCACCAATGAGGACGAGGTTTCCAGCAGGTACTTCGTCTGCTGGGATGAAGTATCTGGAAATGAACGGTAAGAAATTGAAATAAAGACGGCGTAGAAAGCGAAATATATTTCACCTCGCTTCACTTATCCACAGTCCTTCGACTTTAGCTTTCGTCATATCTTCTTCATCTTCTGGCGAGTAACCCTCTCCTAAGACCTTGACCTGCACGTCCTTTCGTAATGTTCCGCTCAGCACGCGACCAAATGCCCTAAAAGACTGAGCGTCTGTCGTATGGTACAGTTTGGTTATCTGGACCATCAAGGGACCCTCCGCGTCACAAGCTTTCATGGATAAGGCAAGTTCCGAGGTCTGCGGACCTGTGTATGTCCGCTCCACTTTGGCAGTTGCGCCAGCAACCGGAGAGGGGATATGCTCCACGATCATATCGACGAGCCCAGTCGCAGGTCCGAAGAACTGGTCAAGCACCACCTTGAGCAGAGGTCGGACATCCATTTTATACATTACGGGCTTCAGTGTGATGTTGAGCGATGTGAGCGTCTGTTTGAGGTCATCTGTCTCCTCGCTAAGCACATGACTGTAAAGCTTATACAGAGGGTCCAGGATGAAGTGGATGAACGTCCGAGACTGCTCGGGGTCAGAAGCTTTACGGGTGAACTTTCGTGTCTCGTTGTTGAAATAGATGTCTCCCCAGAGGCGATCAGCGAAGGCAGACACATTGAGGGAACCATATGTTTCCGCGTACATCTGGGCAAAAGAGCGGAGGGTAAAACACCAAGCCATATCTGTACTTCCGAACGCGACATTCCCATTTTCAGGGCTTAAGCGCAACTCGGGATCCGGATCGATACCACTGTCGAGAGTCGATGGTGAGGGAGCTTCTCCGAGTATGAAAGCCAGCCGACCTGATGAATGTGTTGATTTCCTCAATAGTATGCTTGATTTTGTAGTAAGCATCAGTAGGCTTGAGGCGCAACTCAAGGATAAGTCGGTCAATCTTGTTCAAAAGGAGTGTGATTTTGATATCCTCTTGGAGGGCATGGCGTATTATGGCTTCAGTATTAACCATCATCTATATCAGTCGTTCAGTTTGGGATGGCGGCTACAGATGTGTGAGACAGACCCCTTCAACAACGTCGACCACCAGCAAAATGCCATCGACTAGTCGCATGGCTGACGCAACTTCGTCGACAAAATTCACGTGCCCAGGCGTATCAATGAAATGCACCAAATGGGATTTGCCACTTGTAGTCGACAAAACCAACGACATTGGCGACGACTTGATCGAAATATCTCGCTCACGCGATAGGACGTGGGTGTCAGTGTATTTTAACTGGAAAGCAAGAAGTGTAAGCCATAGCCACTGAAGAGAATCGACTCACAAACCGAATGATCCGCGTCCCACACGAGTTTGTGCGTTTCGAAGACCAACATATCCATAAGCGCCGTCTTCCCATGATGCAAGTGCCCCACTACCGCAACATTTCGTACCATCTCAAGGCAAGACGTCATACTTAATAGAAATCTAAGATATAATGAGGATTAGCAGGGACCCAAGAGTGTATGACGCACCCCTTGTCGAAGCGCGTTTGGGGCATGTCTTTCTCTTCGACCGTCCATTTTCGTACTTTTATGGGGGCAATGATTGGCTCTGAAAGTGGTTGGGCATCTTCTTCTTGCACAAGGGTCTCTACATCAGGCCCATACACCTCTTCAGCGGAAGGATAGTATTGCTTGTCTTCGTGCAGAATGACGGCATTATGCATGGGTCCTGGTTTCAAATGCCAATATGGGACACGTCCAGTTTCCACAAGGATGAATTTACCTTCCACCTCCATGAGCGCGCCTGCCTCCTCTGTCTGCATTGGCTCCTCTTCATAGCCTTCGAGGGCAGGTGCAGCTTCGTGTCGTGGAGCTTCGCCGAAACCAGTATCCATTGCCTCTTCCTCTTCATCCTCAGAGCCCAGGTCGGCGCCAATGTAGTTACCGAACTCATCGTAGTCTTCAAATGATACCATGGTAGAGAATTGAAAGTGTCGTGGTACCCGCGATCGACTGCGTTGGACGCGTAGGAGTGGAAAAGAATAAGTTTCGAACTCCGGGTCTATGTATCAGCGACTAGTGCTCGCTCGGTGCTGCCAATTCCTACAGTAAATCAATGACCATTCGCTCATAATTTTTGGGCTACCGTTCACCATGTCTACATTATCCGACGAAACGCTGAGAAAGGTGCGTTTTCTCTCTCGATCCCCCGATCCTATAGCTTACTCTTCGCCAAAGATCTTAGTTCAGATTCAACAAACCGCCGTCCAATCGCAGCGTGCGCTGAACTTGGCAAAGCAACAGTGTGCTGCCAAAGAGCGTGAACGTCGAATCATCCAGCTGACCATCGGTGAGATAGCAGCCATTGAAGGAGGCGTCAATCTGTATAAAGGTGTAGGAAAGATGTTAGCTGTCTTTATCGAATCATTCGCAGGTCAAGACGCTGAATCACTAGCTGTCCAGGTTTATGATGGTTCCGCAGAAGACCATGCAACAAGAGCTGAAGGGACAGGAAAAAGAATTGACAGACGATATCAATAATCTAAACAAAAAGGTGATCCCAGGCATTCCGTGTGATCCATCGGCTAACGCGCACTGTCGGTCAGTCAAAGTTCCTCGAGAAGCAATTCAACGATGCTCAAGCTCAGCTACGTGACATCGTAGGTGACTTACGCGGTTTGTATCCATGGACACTAACTGTTTCCGACAGTTCCATCATAGCCCAAAGCAACAGTAGACCGCTTAAATTCCGCGACTGCAATTTATTTGCTACGAGAGTACTTCATTAGCAGTTAAGTTACACTGGCCGCAGGGTATGGTCCCTTGATCAAGCATATTGAATGTATAGACGATACATGGCGAGTGGGCCACTTCTCCACAGAGAGCTAGCACAGGAGGAATCACAGATCACATCATAAGCACCGCAAGACGGCCAGGCTGTAGTCAATGATGCGCCAGTGCACGCCAAGGCACACGCTCGGCAGGAAATGCATGGGTATGAGTGCCAGTTCCCCAGTTCCTGGTTACAAACCACTGCACGTCCCGGAAAATGGCGCACTCGCCCTTATGCGCCACCCATCCGTTCGTCTGACAAGTCTGTGAAGCAAGTTCGTCTCTCATGTGGGTTGAACTATACATGAATGGACCTGCCTTGGAACAATACCACGCAGTCTTGCATCGTGCGCACTTCTTCACGTTCGCATCCACTCTCCCACAGACCTCACATTTCGCGGTCCTGTCCCTTTCCAAAATCGCTTTGCTTGTTCTAAGCATCGCATCTAGCGTATGAGGAAACACCTTTATGTGTGCAGCTTCTTCCAGTCTCAAACCAGGTGGGCTAAACGCAAATGTGTGTTGCGTGGCGTAAAGCACCGCGATGGTGCTCCCGGGAGTACACTGTGTCTGGAACGAGGCGCCACGGTCGTCGGTGTGGAACGCAACCAGGATTGTGTTTCCCTTCTTGTCCTCCACTTGTAGTGTGAGGCGTACCATGACGTTACTACTAACCACTCGGCCGAGGAAACACCAGTGCTTCCGCGGCTTCGTAGAGGAGAAGTACGTGTCGTTTATCTCGTACTCGGCGGGTAGATTGGGGAATGTAGGGAAGGTATTTGGGTCATTGAGGTTGGAGGTGGATAAAGGAACCATTGGTGAGTTATCCGCTAAAAGTATATGTGGGGGAGGCTCTGGCATTGACCTCCGGCATCCATGTATATATAGTGATGGGTGACGCCCAAAGATCCTGCGCATGGAAATTTCTGCTGTGGTGGGCGCCCGCCGTAGTGAACCCCGAAAGGTAACACGAGGACACGTTTACCCTTTCTTCTATGGAGAACTTCCCACCGGGCGCTTATCGGTCCAATAATTGCGACCGCCTACTCCCTCCGAGCCATGCCGTGACGCCGCACTGGGTCCCTGGGAGACTGCTTGAGCCGTCCTGGAGGTAGAAGCACCGGAACGTGTGAGAATGGACCATTTTTAGGAGTATCTTGATCAACGTATTCAATGGTGGCGCCCACGAATGGAACGAGTCCCAGCGGACCCTATAGTACGTTTTTGGCGCCGGTGGACCATCAGACTCCACATTGTTCGCCCGAGTTCTGCGACCCCGGAAATAGGTGGTTTCTTCAGTGCCTGGTGAGACATGGGTCGCCTGTCTATCGGTCCGTCGAGTCGCGAACCGGAAATCAGCGGAGACGGGGATGTTTACTCACCATACCCGGCGGGATCATCACACGCAGAACAGGAGAATCTCCATTCTTTACGCGAGCTACGCCGTTCTTTGTGAGGGGTCTCCCTTCCATTAACTGCCAGACTCCGACCCAAGTACCTCATGTGCGCCCTGTGCTGTCATACCAAAAAGAACTTGCAAGGCGTTTATCGCTCACAGCTTGCTCACAACAATTAATGAGGGTGGCGTTGATGGCGCTCAAAACTGTGGACCCCGTTGTTACTTGGTATGTTGGGTCGAAGGGGCGTGCCAACTTGGATGAGCGCTGAGCAATCCGGCGTCTTGTTCACGCCGTTTCCATATCGGGGATGCTTGGTGCGGCTATTCCAACGACTGTTTCTTTGCGCTCTCTGCTTCGACATGAAAACCGCTGTCATGTACTAGGCAGTAACATGGGTCAAGTCGGTGAGGCGTGGACCACATCATCGATCTGCATGAACAACCCGCTGGCGACTTTCTTCGGAAATGGAGACTCATCTTGGTGTCGCTTGGGCCTGCGGAAATCGTCGTACTCTTTCCGTTCCATTACTCACATCCATGGATCCGTGCTTGACTTCTTTGGTGGGCCATGAGTTGCGCTGACGGGGGTTCACCCCCACTCACTTATCGGGCTACATTTGATCTCGCTGCAAGCACATGCTCGTTTACTGCACCATTCGTGTGCACCTTCCGAGCAGTTACACCCTGCTCTATCTTTTTTGGTGGGCGGGATTCTCGAATGTGAATTCCGAATCCGCTAGGTCAGCACACCCGATGGAATCAGTTCATTGACGTCGGGCTGTGGTATGGTTTAACTTCACAGCATCGACATATGTGGCAGAGGCAGAGGGCGTGATGTATTAAGGTAACGTGAGATGTGTTTGTTTTCGTCCGAGTGCTGATCAGTCTGTTGTGAAAAGTGTCGCTCACCATGATATCCATTGCCACGGGTGTGATCGTGTAGGCTATCGTCCCCAGTCTGCCTTTTCTTCATTGGTAAGACGAGAAAGCAGCATTCGTACTGCATCACTTGTTCTTTTCGGTACGGCACCAGGTGACAGTCCTCTTATCTGTAAGGTAACGAACCAATCAGCTCAGACGCTCGCCATTCACACCCAAATCCATCAAGCTTCAAGAACGTCGCATACCTGCTGCTTGATACTGATATTGTACCCTGTATCTTTGACTCATCAGTTTGGGCAGCTGAGCTTACCACTGACATCAAGGAGAAAAGTATAAATGCGATCCAATCATGCAAGATTAAAAACACGCTGTCGTCATAGTGCTTGGAAGTTGTGAAAACCCAAGTTGTCTCAGGTGTCTCTCCATCACAAATTGTGATATTCAGGATCGACATCTACTCGCTTCAGGGTTCGGTTTGTGTTTGTGTGGGCTTTTGGTTTCATATCACTTCTTGCCACTGGCAAAGTGTAAGCCTGCTGTGGCTTACCTAGGTCCCGTAACGTACCGTCCGTGATACTGAATGGCACACAATTCAGTATTTCTGCCTTTTGGTGTAACGGCTAAGCGCGGCGGTCTGGTTGTTTACACAAAATCGTGCATGATTCACTGTTTGCGTGCTGGTGGCATGATATCGCTCTCGGTTTCAATCTCGCCACGACTCGGTCTCCTGAGCAAGCAGCTCCCTCCCGAATGGACTAAATATGTTCCTATGGCCATCCAATGCTCCAATTTCCTCGGCCGATTGACTGGTGCGATCTGGGGTGGTTCGGGCGTTGCCGCTGGAATAGTAGGCGTCAACTTCGCGACGCTTTGGAGAAACCTCAAGGCAAAAACTGGCTAGATGTGTCGATCGGAATTGTACAAGTCAATGTAACGTACTCATCCATACCAGGTAGCTTCCGACCCTTTACCCCGTGTTCTTTCGCTTCGGTGATATAGAATTGCTCCCTCACGTCACCACT